>WHYT01017080.1:3107-16101 GCA_009806455.1 Tetrax tetrax | reverse complement strand
GTGGAAGAGAAAGAGCAGCATGAGGTACCATGATTATCTCCTTTTAAAGAGCTTTTTTTTTCTCTGAAAATATCTATCAGAGGAGCTTAGGTACAACTAGCAATGCCTTGGGGCGGAAATAGATTATATCACTGTTTCTGCACTCTTTAGTAGAGGCACTACTCACTCTTTGGAAAAAAGTCCTCAGACCATCAACTGTACTAACATAAAACTGATTCTTGATAGCTTATAATTTTTTACTACCTTCTTATACCTTCAGCAACACCAGTCATCCACAGACTACAAATACAGAACACAAAAATTTTTGGACTCTTCATTCTCCTTTCAGCCACACTCCCCTGGAATCTGTGATGGACAAGGTCCAAGGTGCAGTTTGCCAGTTCTTTTACATGCTCTTCGTTTGGCCTACAACTCTCCAGCTGGAGACTGTCCATCCCATTCTACGGAATTCCAGTTTTTATAGGAACCCAAAGGAACAGGAAAGGAAAGGAAAACAAACAAGCACTCTCTAAGTAACACTTTCTTGGGTGGTTCTTGGTTACGTTATGCCCAGAGAAGAATCCCCAATGTAGTAGACCAATAGATGAACAGTTTCAACTCTTATTTTTTATCATCTATTATATGTTTCACATTACTACAGAAGTAATTGCTGTTACTATCAAAGTTACACACAAATTTTGCTCTGTGCCTTAGGCAAAATGACTAAGTTGGGCAGTACTTGGTGCAGGATTCTTAAATCACCGCATCACAGGACGGCGGTTTCTGCATTGAGAATTAACTAAACTGTAAAATAAGAGTATGGGTTGAAAAACCATGTCAGAAATGTATTGTGATCTCCTCATTTTAAAGGCATTAACTTGTAAAATCCCTTTCATTCTGTTACACTGAATATTCAGTATGCGCCAGGCACTGTGGAAAACATTTTTATTTCTCTGCAAATGAATATACATTAGAGTGAGTGTTTGTAACATTCTTCTAGAATTTGGTTTGTATCACTGACAATTAAGGGGTGATCTTTTTAACACTCTATATCACTTTTAGATGCTAGGTAGCAATATTTAACAAAGCAGGCTGTTCTCATTTTTACATAATTTTTATATTCAAGTCTGCAAGGTGGTGCATTCTCTGGCTTCACATTCAGTCAAAGAATGAACATATCAAGCCTTTCTTTATTATACCTCATTTCTCAGAGTAACTCTTTCAGGTGTCATCATTACCATCCCTATTTTAAATCTGTTCTTTTTCACATAAATCTACAGGTTCAGAAAAATGTTTCCCCTTTTGACTGTACATCGAGGCCAACAGACTCGCAGTTGATGTAGTTAAATTTCCTTAATAAATTAAGGAAATTCCATCTCACATTTCTGAGCAACCTGCTCTGGTTGGAGATGTCCCTGCTCCTTGCAGGGGGGTTGGACTAGATGACCTTTAAAGGTCCCTTCCAACTCTAACCATTCTGTGATTCTATGATTTCCTCTCTTATCTCCTGAACCTATATGAAATAATACTAATCATCGTAAGCATTCTGACTTTTCCCTGAAATAGGGAGGAAAAGATTACTCTTGGGAGTCAATCTTCTCACAGCTCCCCTAAGATGCAACATCTAATAGATTTCAGGGTAAAAAAAAAAAATAAATCTCCTGTGCAGATTTCAGTTTCAGTCTAATAAAACAGCTTCAATAAAGTATATTAACCTGCACACCATCATTGACAAAATTACAGTCACGCTGTGTGCAATGGAGTGCGCTATGTGATAATGTAATAAAATATTTTTTTAACATGTTACTTTGGGGTTTTTTCCATCAGGGGACATCAGTGTTTAAAGTCAGGGTGCACTGCTTTAACAAAATAGGTGGGAAGCAGAGCCAACCCACCCAGTCTCACATCCCTACCTGCTAGCAGATCCTACCACCCATTGCAGTGAGGGCATTCACCCATCGCTATTAGAGACAAAGTGCCTATACTGGATGGCAGCGTAATCAATAACAGCAAATAGTTCTGGGACTATACTGAACTGACAGTGAAGTAGACTAGAAAGTGAAATCCTCTCTTCCTCTAGCTTCTTGGCAAGCTAGTACAAACCCATCTTCCCTGTTGAAAAGAGAAAAATTAGGACATTAATAAGAATGCAGACCTTCTACTCAAAGAAAGCTAATTTCTAAAGGCTGAAAATGCCCTTTTTCCCCAACCTGTGGAAAAATGCGAGAAAGGGCTCACTGCTCTAAAGTCTGTCTCAAAAGTAGCATCCAAGGTGCAATGATTCCCAACCCAAAATATTTCTGTGAAAATACAAAGTACTGAGCCATTTCCCTGTGGCTAGCACTTCTGAAGGGAAAGGGTCCTCACCTGCCTCAACACAGGCAGAAGAGGCACACAACACAGTCGCTGCTTTTGGTTTGACAACACAGAGCCCAAGTTACCTTGCTGCATCTCTCAGAAGGTCTGAGATGTGCAGAAATGTGCTACTGTCATTCCTGTATAAAACGATGAACCATTTAGAACTAGCCACCAGTAAAGTCCAGCCTCAGAAATCACAGGTGGGTCAAAAAAAACATAGAACAAACAAGGGGACCATCATGTCCTCCTTGAAATGAACACCTGTTGAAATGGGTAATTCACAGGTGTTTGCTGCCATTTTCAGCATCACAGAAAAGAAAGGCCAACTTTCCCTCTTGTCTCAGAAGTGAATATGGAAGCTGGAGCTGTGACGAGAAGCAAGATCAAAAAACTTGAGAGGAGTCTAGGAAGCCTTTCTAAGCAGTCAGTCATGCCTCCTGCTAAAAGCAGACAGGCATCAAGATGTCATTCTCTGAAAAGCCAGAAATAATGAGAAATAGCTTATCGAGATAAGGATTATTAGGAGACAGGCTAGTGGCAGAATTAGTTCACTACAGTGATGATAAAACAGTATTAGGAAAGCAGGGCAATTTTAAGGAAAGGTAGCTAAAAATACCTGCCCAATACACACTCCTTCATGTCCTTCTCATCTCCAGTATGGTGATGCTTCAAAGTTAAATGTCCCAACAGACAACCCTGTACTTCGTCTGCTGGCATCAAGATGAAGCATTGTATGCTGTGGTAGGCCTGTAGTCTCTGAGGGCAGTGTGTCTGTATGAATTATGACAATAGCTGCATTTTGTTCCAGTTGCTGTGAATCAGGAGAAGAACC
This sequence comes from Tetrax tetrax, assembly GCA_009806455.1. NCBI lineage: Eukaryota > Metazoa > Chordata > Aves > Otidiformes > Otididae > Tetrax > Tetrax tetrax. The sequence continues at coordinate 12,932 of WHYT01017080.1, read as the reverse complement.
CCGTTGCCTGGCAAGCTTTCAGGACAGGCTTCAGCTGGGAAAAGTCTGGGTACAATATTTGGGCTGCAGTGTTGAAGGAATATACTACTCAGAAGGACAAACTGGGTCTTGTCTAATTTTCTGATCTTGCTTTGTCTAGGAGGACCAACCCCACAGTATCTGTTCCACAGAGGCATACACACACACCACAATCCCTTCCTAACACCAACCACAAAGGACCAAGACCAATGTCTCAAATGTTTCTTTGGGAAGGCAGCTGACATCCCAGCTCCAAGGGTCTGGCAAGAGCAAGGAATTTCTTACATTGACCTCAGACTGGGACCTTTCGACATCTGTTAGCTAACAGGAGAACCTATCACCTACTGGATTAAACGTAAAACAGGTGACAGTGCAAACGCATGAGCAGTGGCCAGTTTTCTTTCTAGACCCTTTGATAACACTATGACTGGATATTCATGTTGCATGTTTGAATTTTTTTTCACCTCTCTAAATGCTCCTATGCATTCTCACAAAACCTTCCCTAAATTTACCAAATTCTGTCTTCAAATTATTTTGGTTTTCTACTTAACTAGTGTGTTTGGAGTTTATTCCAGAACCTCACCTCTTGGGATGTTTAAAAAATTCCTTGTAATTTTCAGTCTAAATTCATTCAGCACTAATTAATAAACATATCTTGTGCTGATATTATCCTTCAATAGCAACAGCTCTCCTCCCTCCCTGGTGTTTGTCCTCCAAAGTTATTTAGAACAAAGTTTTTCCTGCCTATTATATACAAATTATAAGGAATAGAGGCATAGCATATTTTGTCAGAAAGGCTGACAGAAGGTAACCATCCACTGGGAAAATATATTTAACTTATTTTTTTACTAATGAATGAAAGGCAGATGCTGATTTCTTTTCCTAGCTACTCCAGTACAAACCAGGAATGATTATTCCTACACGGACAACAAACTATAACCCATGGCTAGCCAAGAGGCAAGAAGTGCATCTGAGCAGGCATCTGCCTAGAGCTGCAGTTGGGATTTGGAGTACTAAACTGTCAGTGGAGAAAAAAATACGTAATAGAGGAGGGGAGAGCAGTAGGCATCTGTCTTATAAAAGTCATCTTTTTAGAGGCCTTAGAAAGTGAAAGATGTTGAGCATAGACTTTCCCTGGCCCAAAGAGACTTGAAAACCAACGTATCTAGACCTCCTACTCTCTAGGTAAATGCTGCACCTGCTTCCATTCAGATTGGACATTAGGAAAAGATTCTTCACTAAGAGAGAGTGCTCGGTCACTGAAACAGGATCCCCAGCTCATGGCACCAAGCCTATCGGAGTTCAAGAAGCATCTGGACAATGCTTTTAGTCATATCGTTTAGTTTTAGGTAGTTCTGCGAGGAGCAGAGAGTTGGACTCGATGTGTCCCTTCCAACTTTTTCCACCCCTCTGTTTTTCAATATAATCATCACATTTTTGTGTTGAATTCAATGCCATTCAAATGTTTTAGGAATAGTCTCAGGGCTCTCAGTGCATCAAGCCTCTCAGAGTGCCAAAGCCTTTCACTGCTCTCTCCAAGCTGTGGCAGCATTGCCATGGACAGCACGGAGACTTCTCACTTTTTGAACCTTGATGTCTGAGCAAGTCCAGAGGAGGACCACAAAGATGATCAGAGGGCAGCTGGAGCACCTCTCCTATGAAGACAGGCTGAGAGAGTTGGGGCTGTTCAGCCTGGAGAAGAGAAGGCTCCAGGGAGACCTTATAGTGGCCTTCAGGTACCTAAAGGGGGCCTACAGAAAGATGGGGAGAAACTCTTCAGCAGGGCCTGTTGTGGAAGAATGAGGGTAACAGTTTTAAAATAGAAGGAGACGGATTCTGACTGGATATAAGGAAAAATTTTCTTACAATGAGCGTGGTGGAACACTGGAACAGGTTGCCCAGAGAGGTGGTGGATGCCCCATCCCTGGAAACATTCAAGGCCAGGTTGGATGAGGCTGTGAGCAACCTGATCTGGTTGGAGATGTCCCTGCTCCTTGCAGGGGAGTTGAACTGATAGCCTTTAAAGGTCCCTTCCAACTCAAACTATACTATGATTCTATGAATATCCACAGACCCTATCTTTAAATACCCAAGGAATTCTGAGGTAGGACAGAGGGACTGATCAATGTAAATCAGGTGGCCCATCAGCACAGCTATTCTGTATTGATCTCAAGACTTCAGCACCTGGGGAGGGGATTTGTCTCACTAACTGCAGATATCAATATCTGAGCTTATCACCTTGGGCTACCCTTAATTGTATGAGAGAAATAGGTGCCTCTAGAGCTCAATTCCTCACATCCTAATGTGGATATCTAAAATAGCTTAGATGAATTGCACCCAACTATAGGGCCAAATAATCATAAAAGGAACCTAGGGACACTAGCTTTGATGTAGGCTCTTAGACTGTAGATAAGTCAAGGTAGTTGAGACAAATCTTACTGCTGAAGTCTGCCTCTGGAGAGCTGGCGTTCAGACAGATCTGTAGTCACAAAGAGGGGTTCAAAGGATGGATTTTCAATGACACCGTGATCTAATCTATAAGTCTTTATTCAGTCCAGCCTTTTCCTGTTGAATTTTAAATAGAAAAAATTGAGATTTGGCTCAATAATAGCAGTAATAAAAGTCACGACTAATCTAGGAAGACTGATTTATAAGAAAATATTAAAATAACTAAATAGGTATAGCTTGACTAAAGCCACTATTGAAAAAGAAATATGATAATTATCTACAAGCTCTGGAAGGATGCACACACCAAGGGGTTTTTTTTAATAGGGATTTTCAGGAAACTATAGCTAAGAGTAATGTGATTATACTGAGCAAAGTAAAATTTAGGCTGACAGGGAAAAAATTCCTAATAATGAAATGTATTCTATTGTACAATAATCTTCCAAAAGAAATTGGCTGAAGTCCAGTCACATCTAAAGCCAAGTGGACGAAGATCCACAGAGAACAATCCTGCATTAGCTGCAAGATGGACTAGATGACTCAACAGCACTTTTTCATTTTTAAATTCCTATCATTCCACTGTATAATATAATCCAATAAACCAAAGGGAAGAGGGAAATAGGCTTAGCAACAACTGCACAGCCGTCTCTTCTCTGAGGTCTCCTGACTGCAATCAGTGCATCTTGCACTGATTGCACCGAGGGAGGAAACATCTGTATGTGGTCAGAGTACCGCATCAATCCAGCACTACAAAGTCAAATGCCTGATGTCTCCTTCTCCCCTTTGCTCCACTCCTTAATAAAATAACTACCAGAAGAATTGACCCTGTGTTCTAAATGTATCCATCACGATTTTTGGTACACCAGCTACTCATAATCGGTTTAAGCTTTCTTGATCTCAGATGCCAAGTGGTGTTAAAGAAAACAAAAAATAAAAAGTCTGTATTTCCACTGAACTAATCTTGCCACATGTTGATCTACAAGGAGTAGAGTAACAATGTTTTCCTAAAGTTATTATACTAATTTTAAAGCTGTGCAACAGTTTACTCTTAAATTTTGAAGAGGCTTTGACATTTTAGAGCTAAGAAAAAATCTCACTGGGAGTCTGTGTCACTATGTTTTCTGTTACACTTATGCTGCAAATAACAGAAGTCTTAAAGAATGACTATTCAATTTAATTGTGGATTTGGTTTTCCTCTCCAGGGAATACTAGATGGTCTTAACAATACGTATGTATATATATATATATGTGATATTTTCTGAAGAAAGTGCTTTAAAGTATAACACTAACTTCCTACAATCCATTGCAACTCCACGTTTCCCCCAACAGTCTCACTCTGTAACGCAGACCAAACCTCTTCTGTCCACTTCATGGAGAGGTTTGAGAGTTTAGAGAACATATTTAGGATGCATAGCAGGAGACAACTTTTCTAAAAAAGATTTTAAAAGAACATCATCATCTGAAGAATAGATCCGCATGCCATAGAGTTTTTTGGGGTTTTTGTTTGTGGGTTTTTTTGTTACTGTTTTGAGTGGGGGTTTTTTGCCTCAAGTGCTCAATTAAGCATATAACAGCAGAGACAGGATTTCTGTTTTTCAAAAGAAGGAATATTAATGGAAATCTATGTCTGCATAACGAAACAGTGATCAACAGCTCATAGCTTACACCACTGACTCTCAATTATTCACACAATTTCTCCTTGACTTCTTCCTTCTCCAATGAACTTTCCAAACCAGAACTCAAATTACAATTTTCCTACCTTCTCTCCTTTGTCAAAGGAGTTACGAGAGAGCAAATATTAGAATCTTAACATGTGCAATCCTTCTAAATGCGTATACCTTTGAGATATTTCCTTCTCTCTTGTTTTAAGATGAGAGACATAAAACATGAACTACCTCTTAACTGATACAGCTGCTAATTCCCACTCCTGGCAATAGAGTTGAGGCAATAAAGTGGCAGTTGTGTCCCTATAGTCCACCTGCACCTGAAACTGAGATTGCCTTAGAAGAAGCGACCCACCACTGTTAATCAGTCAGAACATAGGCCGAGAGAAAAACTGGCTGCTGTATTAGTTCAAAGGGCTGGACACAGTGCTGTGGGACGCTGCTCAAAGAGCAGCCTGAGATGATAAAAGATGGAAGATAACCAGCAGGAAGGCACTGGGGGCCAAGAGGCAAGTCTATGGACCACAGGGGTGCAGGTACACCACAGAGGCAGCGAGCAGGGGGAGGAAAAGGAGTAGATGGGGAAGGAGCCCACACAAAGCAGAATTTTATCACCTTCAAAATGACCATAAGACAGAAGACATCGCCTACCAGAAAGCCCTGAAGATGTGAGAAGCTCCTTTTATCCTGTAGTGTTCTGGGCAACCTGGGCAGAACTCTTTATGAAAACCCAACAACAAAGTCTCTGCTGCTGCCCTTGGCCTTCTTTTCTGCTTGATGTCTAAGCAGAGAGAAAACAAAACGCAAATACCAAAACTAGAGTATTATGAAATAGAGGAATGGAAAAGCTGATTAAAGCATTTTCCAAGTCCTACACAGAGGGGCAGACCAAGGAAGAAGGGGAAGGAATACTTTTTCATTATTTTTAGGAAATTATCACTAGGAAATTGGTTGTATTATACTTAACTCAGATGGCTAGTTCTAATAATGGTGTCTTAACCAAAAGCTAACCTCGCTATAATTTTTTACTAATTTACAATGTTGAAATAATTATGAAAAAAAATGGAGAGGAAATAATGTATTTCAGTTTTAACTAAAAGGGTGAGAATCAACTGTTGAAAACTCATCACATGTAAGCACTACATAAAGCTAACCTTGAAGGATGGCTTTTTCCAGCAAAACTGTCAACATAGCAAAGATGCTACAACATGAAAACACTGTCACAGCTTTACAAAGAGTAACTATTTGATTTCTTTGTCCAGTTTTGCTTTGCTCTGTTAGAAGACAGAAACGTTCAAGGCCAGGTTGGATGGGGCTCTGAGCAACCTGATCTGGTTGGAGATGTCCCTGCTCCTTGCAGGGGGGTTGGACTAGATGGCCTTTGAAGGTCCCTTCCAACCCTAACCATTCTATGATTCTATGAAGACTTGTGGCCAGATAGCAACCATGAAGGCTACATAATCTTCTACTGTAGGTTTCTGCACTTACAAGGAAATATCTGGAGAGAGGGATGATTTAATGATGGAGTGTGTTCAGACACAGGGATTTTCTCAAGGATAGGTTGAAAATGGGAGAGAGAGATGGCAATTTCTGCAGAGATGAGTGGGAAGCAAAATCACAGCAAGGCTCTAGAGGTGACAGAAAGAAAAGGAGTTTGCTCATGGAGATCTTCCAGTGAGGATTTCAAACTTGTGTGGTCAAACTTGAGAGCTGCAGCTTAGAAAGAACGACAAAAGGAAAAGACTATCCCAAGGAGACCATCTGCAGGGGGCAGATCTGTTTTCAGTTCCTTTATTTCAGGTTGTCTTTGATAGCAGGTGAGTATTCTCTATGAAGAGTAACCTAGCTCTAGTTTAGTATTTTGCACTGTAACACTCAGCATTAGGTACCAGAAGTTTTGGGGGTCATTGATTCAGTGTGCTCACTGCCAAAACTGCCTGATACAAGGGACTCCAGGGGACGAGGTGGTGAAATAGGAAGGAAGAAGCAGGAGAATGATAAGTGTGGAGTAGTGTTCTGGTTTTGTTAGTGAGGGGGGGCCTAAGGTGGTAGCTTCTGTAGGAAACTGCTAGAAGTCGCTCCCCTTTGTTCAGTGGACTCGGCCGGGCCTAGGGCGGACCCGCTGCTGGCCAAGGCCGAGCCAATTGGTAGCAGAATGTCCCGTGTTAATGCCTCTGCGATAACGTATTTAAGAAGGAGAAAACAGGAAAAAAAAAGAGAGATGTGAAGCAGCTGAGTGGGGGCAGAGAGGTGGAGGCACGAGCCTTGTGGGCCTTGCAGGCCTCACCCTCTGGCCTCCCGCCGGGCAGCCGACTGGGCCTGAATGCGGCTGTGGCCCGTGGAGGGCCCGCTGGGGCAGCTGTTCTGGAGAGACTGCACTCCGTGGAAGAGATGACCCACGCCGGAGCAGTTTAACGAAGGACTGTGGCCCGTGGGAGGGACCCCACAATGGAGCAGGGGAGGAATGCGAGGAGTTCTTCCCCCGATGACGAAGTAGCAGCGTAAAACAACGTGTGATGAACTGACCACGACCTCCATTCCCTCTTCTCGCCTGTGCCACTCGGGGGGGTGCGGGGGAAGGTGGTAGAGTTAATGTTAAGCCCGGGAAGAGGGAGGGGTGGAGGAGGTTATCTTGTTCCCTGTCTCATTCTCCTGCTAGTTTTAGTAATAAATGAATAGTTTTCCCCAAGTCGAGTCTGTTTTGCCCATAAGGGTAACTTTAAGGATTTCTCCCCGTCCTTATCTCAAACCTCGAGTCGTTTTTCTTAAATTATCTCTTCCTATTCTCTTGGAGGGTGGGGGAGTGACAGAGAGACTGCATAGTCTGGTCCCGATCAGGGCTGAACTATGACATGTTCTTTCATCTCCTGCACAACTACATACAACTAAACGCAATCATAGGCTGAATAAAAAATACTTGAGCAAGCAATAATGAGGATCAGAAAACAAGGTATTCACAGCTTGAATTTGAGTCAAAATACTTTTAGCTATTGAAGGTAAAAAAATACTGAAAGTCATAGGCATACTCTAGCAGGATGCAGCAGGTTACAGATGCTCTGCATGACAAGAAATATAAGGAGGAAGAATGAAAAATAAATGAAGAAAAGAAAAGAAAGGGGGAAAGAGAGAGAGACAAAACTAGAGGATGATACTAACAGGATAAGAATTTTCATATGGAGCCAAATCAAAGATCTTTTAGGTATCTGATAGGTATCTGACTGCATTCAATAGTGGGTGCTGGAAGAGAACACAAAAACATATGCTTACATCTCTCCCAGACAATTTCCCAGATCAAAAAAATCATCAGTGGAGAGGCTTTTTTAGCTACGTGTTTTGCCTTTGCTGTCCCAAATTGTTTCTTTTTTTCCATGACTTTGTTAAATCACTTTTTAAACCCATGTAGACCCCTATATTCACAGCACCCTGTGGCAGGGTGTTGAACAACTTAACCACAAGGACTATTTTTTTCTTTTCTTTTTTTTTTTTAAATCCATCTCCTGCTTGTTTCTTTCGTTCGCATTTGCACCTTTGCACTACTTGTGAGTAACAATGAACCTTCCACCCTTGTTTACCTTCTTCCCTAAAGGCTGTAGGAACCTGCATCGTACTTCTCCTTAGTCACCCCATTTCCACCCCAAAAACTCCTTCCAGCCCAAGTGACCATACCTGGTCACTCCCTGAGCAGAGCCATTTTGGACCTGGGACATCTCACTCTGTGCCTCATCCTCTTCCACTATGCCTGGTTTGAATGGGAGACCAGAACTGCTCTTGGTAATCAAAATCTGTCTGTACCATTGAATTATACTGGGGCAATAATGATGTTTTCTGGTTTCTTCTCTAATTCTCCCTGAATAATTTATAATATTTTATCTCCATTGTTTTGTCTGCCACATACATTTGAGCCAATGTATTTATACAACTGTTCAGCATCATGTCTGTTCATAAATGGAACTTTTACTTTGTTAATTTTTCTGTATAGGTCTCTTCATACTGGACTTATTCTAGGGTAGATATAATTATCATATCTATTATATCATGACCTGCTGCTGATGTAAAATGCCTACAGAGATCTAGCAGCAAATTTCCTAATGGAAACACAGCTTTCATTAGCAAAAGAGTGCTTTATCTTCTGTAGGTTATATCCATTTTTCCCAAGAAGAGTAAATGATACGAGTAGAAGAATTTTTGTGCCCGTGTCAATTTTTATTACTAGGTCAGCACTGAAGTTTTAGCCAGAATAGAAATTCTGAGAATAAAGTCAACAATCCCATACGACACTGAGAGGTGGCCAAATTTTTCTACCATAAGATTGGTCCCTACTCTCAGACATGTGGTCTGACAACATGAGTGAAGATAATCTGATGACCTGGTTTTCGTTTGGACACCACTATGAGAAAATAAGTATCTGTGTCTTTCCAAAAGCATAATAAAACTTGTTGTAGGTGGTATGAGATGTCATCACATTCCATTTCTGTTTTACTGTGGCAAGTCCATCCAGGGATCTCATCCACTGAGGGAGCAGAAAGGATGTGAATCGCTGTCCCATGCTTAAAGGTAGGGGCTGGCGTGCTTGTCCTTCTGGAGGATACTGTGCAGATGAAATGTTACGTTATTGTGATGACCTCATCACTGCTATTCTGTATATTCACTGAGACAAGAAGCCTAGGTATTCTTCTAGCAGAATCTGTCCGCCGCTTTCGTAGGAAAATTTCTCAGCTCCAACTCCAGAAGTATTCCATATTTTCATTCCTCACGTTTTCAACCAATTATTCTGCTTAACTGGTATGACTGCAATCAATATTTATGAGTTTCAAAGGCCTAACAAATCATTAAATACTATGAATTTTAAAAGCTGCTTCTCATCATCCCAATGTTTTTCTTCTTCAGCATAAATGTTCCATTTCCTGTTTTCTGATTGTCCTCAACTCATCACATCTATATATATCCAGTTCACACAGCCCCTGGGCTCAAGACTGGAGGACATGCACCTGCGTAGGGGCAGGGGGAGAGGTACCTTTCCACACCTCAGAATATGCTGTTCCAGACGTGTTGGGTCCTGCTGTGGGGCAGGGGTGACTGGAAAGGGGGCAGCTGGTCACCCCTAAGCTTGCCCTCCCCCAAGGGCTGCATATTTTGTATGTGTTCATATGTGCACACACAGATTTATGTGTACATGTATGTACAGTGTATTTGTGTATATATACCTTGTATGTAGATGTATGTATAGATGTATGCATGTATGTGTATGCTGGGATACTTACAGGCACAAAATCCTCTGTTAAGCATCCCTCGGGAGGAATTTCCTGCCTGGACACCCCATCTCCCCGCAGCTGGAGCAAGGTGCCGGGCCACCCCCCCTCTCGCCGAGGAAGCAGTTTCGGGGGCTGAGGCGGAAGGGAAGGGAAGGGAAGCCTTTTTGCTGCTTTTCTTTGTCTATAATTGGGAGACACTTGAAGCACCAAGTGTGAAGAGCCGCCTCAGGCGCTTCAGAGCAAAGACACATTCCCCTCATGACAAAACAAACGAGTGAATCCGGTGACCACCCCTGGGCTTTGCCCACCATAGGAGTGCACGGTGACCGGCCCGGGGGATGCTCCCCGGCGGCGCGAAGCCGGGTGCCTTTTTTTCCGCCCCTCCCGGCCGCTGTCCGAGGGGCGCAGAGGGGGACCCCCTGGGTGGGGAAGTCGGGGTGGGGGGG
>WHYT01017079.1:293397-364054 GCA_009806455.1 Tetrax tetrax | reverse complement strand
TTTTTTAAAAGATTAAAGAGTTTTTTTCCCCTTCTATAAAGAACTTTTCCTTAACATAATTTGAAAGATGTGTTAAGAACAAGAGTTCTGTCAGAGTGAAGTTTTAACTGCTGCTACATTTAAAAAAAAAAAAAAAGATATTATATAAATAAGGCATTGCTTTAGAGTTTAAATAAAGGAAATTAGTTAGGGTGAAAGCATGAAAATGAAAGCTTCACTTTGCCTAGTGTTTTTTTTTTTGTTGTTGGAGTGTCATAAAATACTTCTAGTAGTGCCACTGCATCTATAAACTAATATACTCCAGGCCACAAGTACTTCTGATTATAAAATATCCTTGTTTGGACACATGTAGCTAAAAGCCAAAGACTGTGTCAAAGTTTTGGCTGCCTTTTTAGTAAAGGTTAGAGGATCCCAAGCTTGTTCAAACTGAATTGTTAAAAGATGAGGCTGCAAGAGAATGTATTTGGATTGTTTTATGTTAAACTTTCCTCCAGTTTTACATTCAGTCAACGTTCAGTGTATTTTATAATTTTATGGACCCATACACATGTACATAGAAAACCAAAAATGTCTAGATCTATTTGTAAAAATAAGACTTAAAATGTTCACCAAACATCCTCTACTGTCCTAAGGATTAAAAATTGTTAATGTAGATGAAAAATGCCAGGGTTTTTATTCCTGTATTATTTCAGTGCCTAGGCTGATATTTATTGACAACATACTATTCCAAACATTTTATGAAACATTATGCATAAATCCATCCAACTTCCAGTTCTGCCATTTAGAGTCCCTTTGTCTGTGAGCTGTACTAAAACTTATTTTCTTGCCTGCATAGTACGTGATATCTGGTTCTCTTCTCTGAAATGAGGATTCCAGACTCTCTTGAAAAGTAGGCTGGCTGCTGAGAACATTCTTTTCCTCTATGGAGCTTGTTAAATTGAGAAATTTATTTATTATTTGGTTTTTTTTAAGAAGACAGCTCTTTCGCAACACCATTACTGATTCATTATGGAACAAGATGAGCAGAAACTGGCAGCCTTTCCCAATATGGGATATCCTGAGCCGGCTATATGTGAATCCTCGTGGCTCTTCCTAGATCCTGGTCCTCAAAAGCATTGCTAGCATGGGATTTTTCAAATTCTGTTTGGTTGTGTTTATTCATGATGTTGCAAATTAAAGATGCTAGAACAGAAGTAAGCATGTTATTCTACGTTGCGTCTATGATCTAGGAGTTGCCACCTTTAATTTTCTTTTCTTTTCTCTCCAAGGCTCTCGTTTACACTGATTCTAGTCTTCCTCTGTTGACGTTGAGTCAGTTTTCTCTGTGTATTAGAGTAATTTTAAAGGCACGTTGGCTCAGAGTAGGCACATCTCTTGAGATTTCCTTCATTGCAGAACAGTGACAGCTATTATTTCCTACAGTTGCCACTTAATACCATGTGACATTTCAGAGAAGTGGTAGTTAAGCCCATGGTAGTTATGTGTTATCTTGTGGCTGTGCTAGCACATCATGGTGCAGCAGTGGATGACGATGGAGGAGTTAAGTGTGGCGCAGGCATCTGCTGTGACACATGACTCACTCCTCTTGGTTGCAGCTTCTGAAGCAGCCCAGGTCACCTCGTCACCTGGGGCCACTGGGCCAATGAATGAGGTAGTTGTTCTGTAATTAGGTGTGCTGCCGCAACCAAAGCCACTTTGATCTGGCAGGTGGCTTTTCCGGAGACCCAAGATCTGCGTGGTGCCAGGGGCTGAGCAGGTTCGAGGCCTGGAGGGCACTCTGGGGGCTGATGCCAAAGCAGAGGAGCACGCCTGCGGCCTTTCCCTGCTGAGCTGTACCAGCCTCTCTTTGTGGCTGGACGGCTTGAACCTCCAGCATTTCTGTAAGCATTTAACCCCACCGAAAGGAAAAGGGCTGAATAGCAGAGTATATGCTGTAATCTTTGCCACTGTTTATATTTTGGAAACTTCAGTGATCCAAGAAAGTATGTAGCGTTCTTATTTAGATCTATGATTCCTGCTTGTTACAGTGCTGATGTCTGCAAGAAAAATAGCTGTGGCATTTAGCAACATTACGCATTGTCCGGTTTTATTGGAGTAAGGGAAGCACTTAAAAGTTTTCTAATTTGGATGAGGCAGTAGTGTATGTTTCGCAAATGAAATCAAAATGATCAAATAAACAGTATGTACAAATTTAGAACAGGCATCTCCCCGTGCAGCCAACATGACTTATGCTCTGCGATTCTTCAGCTGTAAGCTGCTGCTTCTGCTGAGTCTTGCCAGCCTTTCCCACTTAAGCCACAGGCTCTGGGGAAACAGCTGAAATGGAAAACTGAGAATGAGTATCTGAATGAGGAAGAGAGAAGTAGGTACAGAGTAAAGATATTTGAGATGCAAGATTCATCATGGCAGGTCAGGTGAGAAGCATTACATATATTACTGGTTTTGTGTAGAAATTTTGAGTTTGCCATGTTTCTGACAACACTACAGCTGTTCTTGCAGCCATTCAGCTGTTGTGGAGGGGGTAGAAGTTAAAAAAAAAAATTTTAAAAATGGAGCTATGAGGTGAAAGCCTAGGGTCTTGCCACACAGTAATGAAAATAATAAGTAGACTGAGTTATCTGCAGAGAGCAAATGTTTTCCTTTCCCACACTGAACACTAGCTTCCACTTCCCCCAAAAGTGTTTCCACATAGAAACTAACTGTCCTCACCTTCAAGCCCTGCAACCACAGCGAGTGTTATCTGCACGTTATTTAAAGCACAGCACGCTTCAGCACTGAGATTCCAGTTCTGTTACTTAATTAAAATCTGATCCAGCCACAAATTCAGTACAGGAGGTGGCTGTTTAGTTAAGGTGGTTCTGTGAGAACCTCATGAAGTTCAAGAAGGCCAAGTGCAAGGTCCTGTACATGGGTTGGGGCAATCTCAGGCGCAAATACAGGATGGGCAGAGAATGGATCAAGAGCAGCCCCGATGAGAAGGACTTGGGTATGCTGGTGGACAAGAAGCTCAACATGAGCTGACAATGTGTGCTTGCAGCTGAGAAAGCCAACTGCATCCTGGGCTGCATCAAAAGAAGTGTGGCCAGCAGGTCGAGGGAGGTGATTCTGCCCCTCTGCTCTGCTCTGGTGAGACCCCACCTGGAGTACTGTGTCCAGTTCTGGAGGCCCCAACATAAGAAGGACATGGACCTGTTGGAGCAAGTCCAGAGGAGGGCCACAAAGATGGTCAGAGGGCTGGAGCACCTCTCCTGTGAGGACAGGCTGAGAGAGTTGGGGCTGTTCAGCCTGGAGAAGAGGCTCCGGGGAGACCTGAGAGTGGTCTTCCAGTACCTCCAGTACCTAAAGGGAGCCTGCAGGAAAGACAGGGAGAGACTCTTTAGCAGGGCCTGTTGTGATAGGACAAGAGGTAATGATTTTAAAATAAGAAGGAAGCAGATTGAGATTAGACATCAGGAAAATTTTTTTTCCAATGAGGGTGGTGGAACACTGGAACAGGTTGCCTGGAGATGGCAGATGCCCCATCCCTGGAAACATTCAAGGTTTTTTTGGTTTTTGGGTTTTTTTGTTCCCTTCAGCTTCATGTAGCACATCTGGGACATGATGATTCGCAGGGTATTAAACTCTTTGAGATGATGCGCAGTTCCTGTGTATTTTATGCACGTTCTGCCATGGTGAGAATTCATTTTTAGGATGGACGAACAGAAAAGTTACTATAAATACAAGGTGAGCAGGAGAGATCCAGGCTGCCTGTAGTTTTCTTCCAGACGAGGGTATCCCTATGCTGCCTAAAAGTACTGTGGGAGTTGTGCTGGTCTTGCAGCTCTCTCCTTATTCAACCCGTGAATAAACACAAAACTGCCATACCAGTTCCTGGGAATCCAGGTGTGCCTTTACCTGTGGCCTTGTCTGACCTACATCTGTAGAGTTTTTGTTTGTTTGTTTGTTTTTTTAATGTGATCGTTGGGGCTTTTTTTACTACAATAATAAAGAAAGAGAGGAAAATGGCAATGGCCAGCATGAATAAGGTCTTACAAGGAGACGTGTGGTTGCTTTGTTCTGTGCTGCGCATGGCCATGCATAGGACCTGCTATATTTAGGCTTTTGAGCACAGGCAGAACTAAATGCCTGCCTTAGTTACTTGCAGTGCTATAAAACCTTTTTTTTTTTGAAAACAAGTTTAGTGATTAGATTCATAGATCATAGAATAGTTTGAGTTGGAAGGGACCTTTAAAGGTCATTAGAAACAGCCGTTCTGCTTGCAGAGCTGGACTTGACCTTGCACCTCTGGATGGGCTCTTGCGGATACCTCGATAAACTGCACCTCGATAAACACTTCTGGCAAGCCAGAAGTTTTGGCAGGGCCCACGGCTTTCTCTAGGCCAGAGCACTGCAGGCCAGAGAGCTGCTGGGTGACAGCCAGCGTTGGGTTGTCTCGGTGGTCTCTCCAGCTCCTCTTCTAGACGCTGGTTATGTGCAAGTATTCATGAAACGCTTTTCATTAAAGACTTTGTTTCATTTTGTCTTCGCTGACTCTTTCCAGGGCTTGTGCGTCAGTGTCTCCTTGGAAATAAGTTTTTAAACAGGCAGAAGGTGAGGGTGACTTTCAGTGAGCTGCTAGACAGCACGGGTCCGCTGCTTGTTTTATATAGTGCGGTGAGACTGAGACGAGAAGGCAAATGCATGAAGTCACCTACTTATTTTTAGGTTGAGAATAGGAGTACGTATTTCTGGGAGGGATGCTGACTGCAGCGAAGCCGGAATTAACGTTTACTTTAGATAAGCTCTAATATTGACTAAAAATAGAAGTCGATTTATGTATTGTTGTAGACATCCTTCAGCAGGATCCTGATGGTTTTCAGAAAGCCCTTTGTGGCTGCAGTAATAGCATACTCTAGCTAGGGAATCAAATAAATGCGGTGGACAAGAGAAGGTAAAAATAACTTCAGTTCATGCCCTTTTGACAAGGTGACAATTAAACTTTGCTTATATCTCATGTCACTGCTGCTGTCAACTAGTTGTGGGCATAGTTTGTTTAATGTATCACACTGGGATGCCTGGACTAATTTATCATGTGTGGGGGAAGGCAAGGTAATTAAACATCTCACCTGATGTCATGCTCACTGAGATCAGCCCAACCAGGCTGGTCCCAGTTTCATTGGGGATGTCACTGAAGACAGAAGCATGGCTTGCTTTCACCTGGGACTTGCAGGTCTGTAAGCACTCGCAAGGAGGGTGGGGAAGCATCGTGTACCTATAATTTTTTCCAAAGGTTCTGCTTTTCTCTGAAATCAGAGATGAGGCTGAGCTTGGACTACTTATAATTTACCAAAACTCCAGTCTTGCAGTTTGGGCATGACAGTCGCTCCCTCACATTTTGGACGCCATCCTAAGCCTTTTCTAACATTACTAGTGCCACCGGGTCAGTCCTTATTAACTGAGCAAGAGGGCAAGGAGTGTGCCACTTTGTTTTAATAGAGCAATAATAGAAGCGACTCAGTAGAAATCGGCAGGTGAACCACAAAACTGTCACATCGACTTCCAAATTTGTCTAATTTTCTTGCTAGTCTATGGGATGACAGGGTCATTACTGCCAAATTCCTCCTAGAACCTCTCTTACACCAGGGCCAGTCACTGAGGTGTGTAAATAATGTTGCTCATAAACAAGAGAGCCTGCTGTGTTACCGCAACGGCTGTGCTTCACTCCTCACATCGTTTGTAGTGAATATCACTCTGGGGATTGCATATTCCTTGCCTTAATTCCACTGATTCAAATTGAATTATATCTGAAAAAAAAATTCTGTTTTAGAGAGTGAAGGGGTTTGAGGTTTTTAATCACTGGCATCAACACAGCATCCTTCTTGCTATCTGGATGCTCAAATTCAGTGTTTTTCACATTACTAAGCTGGATAATTATGCCTCTTTCTGGAATATCTCATGCTGATAACGAGTCTTGTGGAGTCCCACAGTTTACTTCTCTGAACTACTGTGTATGTGCAGCACACACCAAATGAAGCCATAGCATAGTAGACAACTTAGGAATAACTGGGTCACAGAAGGGTCCTGTGTATCCCAAATTATTTGGTTAAGGGCTCAAGCTTTGACTGCCCATACACAAAACTGCAAAAAGTGTCTTTTCTGTGGAGGGAGAATAGGTTTGGATCTCTCAAACATGAAAAATAGGTTATTGTTCACCTGAACTTTTCACACAAGCAGTGTATGATAGTTAACATGTGGAATAATAAACATTGAGTGGCCGGCTAATGGAAAGCAGATGTGCCAAGAATGCCAAGCAAAATGTTTGAAAGCTGTAAACTGGACCTTTCGACAAGTGACCAAGGCTCGTGTGACCACCAGGGTCTCAGACTAACAGATTTAGAAACGGAGGCTAAAAAGGAAAGTGGAGCCACCTCTTTGATGTATAAATCGGTGAGATTTAGTATCCCGTAGAAAAGTGGTGGATCACAGGATCCACCATGTGGCAAGTATTTCATGACCTTCTAATATCTAGTACACATTTCCCACTTGTGATTTTTGTTTAGATGTAGTGGCATGAAATAAAAGAGAGAAAATCCACTTGCATTAGGCTTAAAAAAAATAAATCTGAACAGTCCAGCTCCATTAAAATTTCTGGGAACCCTTCCCGGAGTTCTAGTGGGTTAGGCCCAGGCATTTGAAAAGGACCTCTATCACTGGAGGATTCACTAAAAAGGGAAAATCAAATGAAGGACACAAACTACAGCCTATTTTAATTATATACCTAATAACTTTGTCTTAAGCTTTACAGAAAACTAAGACACATAAATTTAACAGTATGTAAACTGGTATAACCTTTAAGTCCAGTTAATTCCACTTAGAGTAAGATTTAAAACTCTCTCTTTGAAAGTAGGCTAGGACTTGGTTTATAACTCTGTGTTTGTTTTGTAGGTCTTGTCATCAGCTAGCCCGTTTGAATGTGGTCTCAGCGCAGCTAGTGCAAAGGGTCAGCTGTCTGTAAAGCAGCAGTTCCGTAAGCTGCTGTGATACGTTGCTGGAATAGACTGCGATGCGGCTTTCCCCACCGTGGGGAACAGTAGATTCTAGCTCTGCTTCGCACTTGGAGCGCACAGGTTGAAATCAGTGGGATTTTTGCACGGGAAGTGATGCTTGCAGAATTTTATTTACAATTTATCCTTTTCACTGCAACGTTACAGCATAGTGATTTTCCTTATAAGATTGCCCCGCTGGCCTGGGGATCGTCTGGGAGAAGGAGGAAGAGCTTTCAGTGGTTTGCAAAAGCAGATACCCACTGGGGATAGGGCTCAGCTACTTCAGAAAACTGTGATAAGGATCCATTGTGTCTCTGTGTCTCAGATACCCGAATTCTTGTCAGCCTGTGGTTGATGTAGAAACTGCAGTTTTGAGGCAGGTCTAATCCCCTCTTGATGCTGGACAAAGAACGGTAATCAGTAAGGGCATTTGATTTATCATTTCCCTTTGATGTATTTCTCCAGGTAGCCTAGCACTTTTCCAGAAGTCCCAAGGCTGGCAGTAAAGAGTCAGTCCTCTCAAAGTTAAAAAAAAACAAACACAAAACACGTTTACTTATAATCCCCATGAAGTTATTAAAAGATTATGGAGAAAAGCTATAGACTGGGGCAATGCCTTTTGAAAGCTAGCAACACATTTTTTTTCTTCAACTTGTTTGATGTGTTCAACAGCCTCATCTAGCCTGAGTTTAAAATTCAACCAAAATTCAGCCATGGGTGAGAGCTCACTTCTTAGCCAAGAAACATTGAGTTAGACGAGGCTGGGATGATGCTGGCAAGCGAGTTCAATTAAGAACATATCAACCTTCTTCAGTATGGGAGTATTCATGAGTTATGATTTAGGGCTTTCGTTGTATTTTTGTTTGCTTTTCAGTGATTGTTTAGGACATGCTGACAAAGGCTAGCTTTGGTGTAGTGAGGTTCGTGTTTCTGGAGTTTCTCTATAGTCGCAGATGAGAGAGGAGTTTTATCTCCTGACCATTTTTGAAAGCCAAGCTTCAGGTGCTCTGAATTGTCCACTGGTGGAGCTTCACTTTTCCTTCACCATAGCTCTCATACCTTAATAACCTGTCCCCTTCTTCACAGTGGTCCTGATGAGCATCCATCAGTGGAGATGAAGGAAACAGAATTTCCTTTCCTTTAAGAGAGGTCCTGTAGGCCTGGCACATCTATTTTAGGGGTACCTACCTGAGTGATGTTGCATGTGCTTTTTATTTTTGGATTTATGCATTTTTATTCACAGCTCCTCCTTATAGCCACTCTAACATGCATAAATCCAAAGAAACAGCACATAGAGGATCTGATAACAGTATTTTGCCAAATAAAAGTGTGTCTCCTCTCCTTATGGTGATAAAAGCTTTTTCATCAGTTGCTCCCTGGGCTGTGGTAATGATGCTCAATCGACTCTGAGTGACCGAGCACACGATCTCACTGATGTCAGTGTGAAATAAAAACGCTTAGTGTCAGGTCTACACCAACACTAGTGAATAAAAGCAATTAAAAAGGAGCCTGTGTATGTTTGTTTTGCAGTGTGTGTGTGTGTGTACATTTTAATGTATATACTATATGAATAGATACAACAGGGTTGTAATTCTAACCATGTACAAACAAACATCTGACAGCTGTCAGAAAATATGAGAGGTGCAAAACTTGACAACTACTTGCTGTTAGCAGTGTATCTGTATGTCAGCCTGCACCCCGATTCATCCTAAGCACGTGCTTAGCTTCAGGTCTGCCATTCACTTCCCCTTAACTCATATTTAAGCATCTCCTTAATGAAGCATATAGCATAGCTGAACAGAGACTGCTGAGTAGAGGTCTGCTACTTGACTGTGAAAATGCAGAGACCTAGGTGTATTGAAGAAAGGAAAAAAACCAACCCTTTATAAAATGGGAAAAATTTACTTGATTGATTTTTCTTTTTTTTTAGTCTTGACTCCTTGACTCAGATTAATTCCTTCAGTTACTTGTATACAGCATATGTTAAATGTTTTAGCCGTGTGTTTTACATTATATAATGTATTTTCCTTGGGGCACAAATTAACCGTATATTAGGCTGAAATATATCCCAATACTGAAAGCCAGGGCAAGCATTTAAGTAAGTCTAATGTTAATGCATAGTTTTCAAGGGGATAGGAAAATGGCAGGGCTGGATCACCAGATAAACTGGATTGCTGCTAAAACAGTACAGAAGAAACAAGAAAAGAAAACCCTTAAATACCGAAAAAGGTGCAACTGCTTTTTGCATATGAGGGTCTGAAAATCTGGCTTTCCAGTCTTTTCTTTTAGCTATTATGCTATTCTTTTAGCTATTATGATGAGAAGATTATTTTGTTATTAAATCTCAGCCTCTGTATCACGTAAGACTTGCATTGGCTCTGTCTTCCACCCAGATAAAAGTTTTTGGATTCTCAGTCTGTTTGGAAAACTCTAGCAAAGCTCTGTGGGAAAGGTAGGAGACAGTGGTTGAAGAGCTTACAACAGCAAATAACAGTACCAGCAAAAGAATAATTTTCCTTCTTCCCTCTTTACTTAAGCTGGAGAAAAAGCTACAGCTAAATGGAAGAACAGAATTTTAGGAATTAAAAGCATATATTATGTGAGGAGGTCAGAGTAGGCACCTCATTCAGTTTTCTGGTTGGAACTCAACATGAACTTGTTACCAATCAGAAGTCATTCCTCTTGTATTTGATGCAAAAATTGAGGGCAACATCTTAATTTAATGGGAACAATGTAAGGAGGTATAGTTTGTACCATTTGCTGTTAAGTCTAGATGCTGCAAATTATTTGATGTCTGACAGGCTGAAATAGTATGAGTTTAAATGTATGCAGGCCCTCTCGGTGTGGCTGTAGTCATTTTGGAAACACAGACCTCTGTCCCTGTCAATCCAGCTGTTTCCTACCTCATTCTCTGGTAGGCAAGTGAATGTGGGGAATTCCCTATTTATCCAAAATATGTGATATCTATCCTATTTTATGCATATATATTAATCTTTTTTTTTTTGTAGCTAGTCCTTTTATGTATTTATTACAAAGCAACACCCTTCCCCCTGAGAGCTTCAGCAGGGCTTGAACAGAAGGGGAAGGAGAAATCTTTTCCATTCTCCTTAGAGTGCAATGAAAGGTGGCGGAAGAAGAATCGGCGAATCTCACAGCCGTGATGAGACAGCTTTAACACAAGTTCATTTAAAACCTCCTTGCTAGGAATGTACTGACATAAACATACAGATAATGACTGGGAGAGGCAACAGCCTAACAAGCTCATGGGATGCCGTCCCATCGTTAGCGTGTCCCCGTGCGGGAGCACAGCCTCTTCCCAGCTGTGGCTGAGAGCGAGCGGGATGGAGCTGGGGACAGCTTAGAGAAATCCATGCCTGAAGAGGTGGAGATCGAAAAAAATGGGCAAACAAGCTTAACACAAGGAAAAGCATACCAAAAAGCAGTGTCTCAACTTTAAATAAGGTATTGGTCAAAATAATGAAATAAATATTGAGTTCAATACTTGCAGCGCAGAAGAAAAATTTTATCTATATATTAAAAAAAAAAAATATTGTGTGAAGTGGTATTTTTGGAGGAGAAGCCTCCAGGAGGGGAACTCTCTGTTAACACTCAGTCTTGATGAAGCAGGTCTCTACACAGCTGAATCTGTAAGCAAGACAGACATGGGGCATTGGTTTTCTTTCTCTTTCCACAGTCAGAACATTATTGTGTTGGTTGGTTTTTTTCCCTAACCTCTACAGTTAAAGTTATTAATTAGAAAGTATTGTCAAGGGTGCTGTTTCACTGACGGTCCTCAATTTACAGATAAGTTTTCTAATTTAAAAACTAATCTGGAGACTAAGCCCCCCCCCCAAAACACAGCATGTTAAACTCCAGTGGAGTGCTTAATTAATACAGGTGAGTGTAAACTACCAACTGGCCCTATGGTATAGGTATGGAGCCTCTGCAGATGATGTCAACATCAAGGTTCGAGCACCAAGAACAGGGATATAGAAGTGCAGATATAGCTATTCCTAGTTCGAATGGCTCCTTCAGAGAGGGCTGGCATACAATTTAATGTATTATTCCTTGCTGTCAGTCCTTATTTCAGCCATTGTATTCATTTAGCGGTGCATCATTATTATTATGCTTATCACTGCAGTTGGATGCTTCCCATTGCTTTCATAAATGGCATGCCAGGATTTTATCAGCTAAACCTACACCATCGAGACAGGCAGTTTCTGTTTCTGCTTGGACTGACCAAATTCCCATTGGATGGAATGTTGTGAGATTACTTCAGGATTTGGATACACAGTAAGAGAAAGAAATGGATGGAAGCGCAGTGTTCCTGGCCTGTCTCTGGATAGTCTTCCTTGCCAAGAATGGAGAGCTAAAATTTTTTTACCGACTGGCACGGTTCCGTATTGTATCACTTCTTGTCGAAGTAAGTCCTCCCGAGAGCGCTCTACAGTGTGAGAGACAAGTGTCATTCACCTCATCCAGCTGCTTTGCTTCCCTCCTCCCTCTGGAGATGGATGAACCCCTCGCTCCCTCCAGCGTGTCAGCTCACGTTTCCTTTAGCCTTGTCAGAGAGCTGTCCAAGCATCCTTCAGTGCCTGGGTAATTAATTGAAAAAGCCCCCTCACTTTTTTTTTGCTTCAAAAGGCAGAAGACTTGGCTTGGCAGTGCTAATTGGATTGCATGTCATTTGTGGAATCTGCTTAATCACAGCATATTGACTTCCTGCCTAAATCAGATTACTTTTATCCATATTGATTGCACAGTTATAAAACCCCCATGAAAATCTTTTCATTAAATGTTACAAATATCCCTGCTAATACGATGTAAATGCCCTGCTGTTTTCACTTGGTGCTCTAATGAGCAAATTAGTTCTTTCAATTTGATCCTACACTAAAGGCTGAAGTTACTGACAAGTGACTTCTCCTTTTTATTTGATATTGAGCACTGTGCCATTTGGATCGAAGACTGCAAACTGTTCACTCCTCCATAACCCTGGACATGCATGAAGAAGAGAAGACTTGTGCTACCCCAACTTTTTTACAAGCCACCTTGAACAAGAGCTGATTAAAATAATTATACCACTAGGCTTTGCGCAGCAAATATAAAACACCTCGATGACTGGAAATGTCCCTTCCTCCATTGATTATTTCTCACCACAAAATTCTGTAGTTATTACTTCTATATTGAACTTGTCCCGGGAATATTCCGACGCTAATGTCCACTTTCTGGCACCACAGACCATGTCAAAAATGGCAGTTTCTAAACAGCAACATATATGTATGGCACCAGGGTGCTTGCTCTGAGCGTGATGCTTGAGGGTGATGCTTACAAGCAATATTTTTACCTGGGGAGGATGCTCCCTGCAGAAACAGGTTATGTTCTTGGAAGAGCCACGTGGCTACCACAAAACAGCTTCCCATAAAATTCCCTGCTTGCCAAACACGCAGCCTGATGGCTGCAGTCAGCGTAAACCCTCTGCTGAAAGTGATGAAACTTTTTGCCGAGAGCTTCCTGCACTGAGAGATGATTCAACCAGCAATAGTGTTTTCCCATGCCGGCTTTCAAACAGCCCCAACCTCCAGCATTCTTCCCTGGAGATCACCGTCGTCATCAGAAGCAAACTTCCCACGAACCATCAGGTGTCAGATGCACCCAGAATGTGCTATGCAAGAAGTACCAGACCTGGCTGAGGATCTCCAGCTGCTTCCCAGTAGAAGCAGTTCCCGTCGTATCAGAGTTCCTGGCCCTTCTGCTCTTGTGTTTCCCAGGATCTCCTCTGGTTCTCCCAGTGCATCTCGGCAGGGATGAGAGTAGTACATGGAATTAAATGGCCAAAGCCAATGGCAGCAAATGAAACTCTCAGTTACCTCTGAGGGAGTGTTTCTTCTCCCAGATCCTGGTCTTGATCCTCAAGCGGGATCTAAACACGACTTCTCATGAATCCTGAGTGCTAAAATTCAGAGGGTTTTTTTTTTTTTTTTATAAAAGGATGGGCTCTATGGGCCCAAGTATTTTCTAGCACACAACCTTCTTCCCTTTCTCCCGCAGGGTTATCCGTCACTCTTGTCTTACCCACCAGAGAAGACTGTCTCTGTGCCTTTGCTCTTGCACAACTTTATTGCATGTTTTACTGATTATTTTCGCTCTCAGGTGGTCCAGCTATTAAAATTTTAGAGCAATGATTTTCAGCTTTTACTTGGCCACAAAGATTGCCACTTCTTTTAGAGGCCTGAAGGATTTATGCTGGAAAACCCAGATCTGATTTTTTCCCTGTCGGCCTCCTCTCCCTGGGGCTCCCTTTCCCCAGGAAAATCTCCCCGTTGCGCGAGGCAAATCAGGTTATTCTGCCCTCACCCTGACGCCACCCCTCCCCACCCGCCAAATTCAAGCGGGACCGACGGGCCCCAAACTTGAGAGAGGGAGAGGTCGGCCCGGCCGCTTCCCGGCCTCCGCTGGCGGGCGGCTTGCGGTGAGTGCCGCCCGGCGCCGCCAGGGGGCGCCGTGGGAGCGGAGCGGCGGGGGCGCGCAGTCCCCCCGCGGGGCGCAGCGGGGCCGGGCCGGGCCGGGCCGAGCTGAGCCGAGCGCAGCGGAGCTGAGGAGTGGGGCGGGCACAAAAGCGGCGCGCCCGGTCCCCCCGCCCCCCTCCCCCGCCGCCTGGGAGTCGGGGGCTCAGCGCTGAGCAGCGGCGGGACGCGCGGCTGGCCCGGGGCTCGTAGGATGCCGGCGGCGGTGGCGGGGCGGCGGCGCGGAGCCCGGGTGCTGTGGGCGCTGCTGTGGGTGGCCCTGGCGGGCTGCTACAACGTGGACGTGGGTCACCCCGTGGTTTTCCAGGGTCCCAACGGCTCCTTTTTCGGGTACTCGGTGCTGCAGCACTACCACGACAGCACCCGGTGGTGAGTAGCGCCGACCCTGCGCGCCCGGGAGCGGTAAAGCGAGGGGCGGGGAGGGCTCACCCCGATGCGAAGCGGGGTCCCCCCCCCAACTTGGGCGGTGTTTTGAGGCGGGAGTGACCCTCCCGGGTGTGCAGCTGGCGCTCAGCAGCGTGGTTCCGCCGTCCCGAAGCGCCAGCCGTCCCTCGCCCGTGGGTTCGGAGCTGTGCGCGGCGCCGCTCCCGTGGGGCGAACACCCAGCCGTTCATCAACTCGGCGGGAAACGCGCGGGGTGCGAGGGATGGTCGGTCATGCCGTGTTAGGCGGGGTTGAAAAAAAATAATTTCGTAGTGGTACCATCCAGCGGGAGCAGGCACGGACAGTACCGGTCTCCCCGGACTCCGCCTTGCGAGAAAGAAAATCCCTCCGGTGACCGGACACATCGGGAGGCGTTCGTCCCCTCCCCTCTGTGTGCCCGCTCCTGGCGCGAGGGACCGGAGAGGAAACGTCCGTGTAACTTTTTTTTTTTTTTTTTTTTTTAAATAATGAATGATGATAGAAAGTTTGTCTACATCTCAAAAAAAAATTATGCAAACTGGCAAGCTTGGTTGGTGGGTTTTTTTCCCGTTGACTGAAAAGAGCCTTGGAGCATGGTCTGTCTCTTTCTTGTCTGGGGCCAGAGGCTCTTTGTTTGAATTAAAACTGATTTCTCTTAATGGGACCCAGTCAATGTCGTCTGGTGCACTTCTAATGCGAGTAGGTGCCACTGCTGCCAGTAAATGTCCACAAAGCTTGTCTTTATCTTTTACGCTTAGATATGGCCCAATTACTCAGCTGTTGATGTTGGAACTGTGGTGCACTGTGATATAAATAAATTTATTCATGCTGGCGTCCAGTTCTTTAAAAATGAATTTCTTTCACACCCTTTGGTTCACAAGTGATTGTATTGCTCTGCCTTTCTGCATAGTGGCTTTCATGCAGCATTCATTTTTAAACACTTATCAGAAGGCTTCATAGAGGAAAGAAGGGCTCTGGGAGAAGAAAAGCTCTCAGTTTAAAGCAATGCTTCACTTGGGGCAGGAAGCGACAAAGGATGGAATGGCTGAAAGCGACTTGTGTTCGACTCAAATTGCTGGGGATTCACAGTGGTGTGAATGAAATGCTGATCTCATGGGGTATGGTGGTGTGAAAATGATATCATTTGTTGCTCCTTGTATAGGTGTCTATCATTCTGATCGATAACATGAATTATCTTCGGATAGCGCCTGCTGCTGTGATTTTTTTTTTTTTTTTTCTTTTTGGAAGGCAAGGTGGACCAGGGAGGAGCATCTCCCAGATATCCCACTTTGTATGGAAACGATGCTGAGTTAGCAGTCTTAGGTGACTGTCTGAAGACAGGTGTCTGTAGGAAGTGCGGTGCTCAAAAGGAAAAACTCCAGTGATGCAAACTCCAGTTTTCTGAAAATGGAGCTTCTTCATGGAGCCTTGACTGTGGCACCCAGAAAAAAAAAAGTATCTGAGATCACAGAATGTCTTTAAATACATAAATTGCTAGCCCTAACACCCAGAAGGGCTAACAGCAGCTTAACATGGTAAGCATCAGCACTGGGCTGTCAAAAATCATGAAGGCGGGGTTGTCACCACTGGTGGGAAAGCTCCTCTTTTCATTGTGGAACTGGGCAGTTTGTTTCCACGGGTACTTCAAAACCCAGTGCCCAGCAGAGGCTGGGATAACAAGTTTGGGAGATAAGTTTTTTTACAGTCTCCTTGACTCTAGTTTGCTATATGCAGTTGTGCTCTTAATGTGTGCATGCAGCCTGAAGGTCAAGGGACCACAACGAATTTCTCTGCTCTTAAAAGTACGTGTAGCCTTCTTCCAGTTTTCTGAAGATACCATCCCCTGTACTGGATGGGCATGTTCTGAGTGCAAGCAGGTTATTTTACATACTGCAACATAATATAAATTTTAAGCGTTTAATGTATTTCTTCTGGAAAGCTTAAAGGATCTGGCCCATCTTCTTTGACATTCAGACCGTCAAAGGGCTGAACCCTTGTCAGTGCCTTTAGCTATGCCTGCCTCAGCTGGGCATAAAGGCTTGCAGCATTATATAGCACTAGTTTAAAATCATATTCTTGCTATACAGAATCCTCTTTCTGCCCCCAGACGTCACTTTGGAGCATAAAAGTCTCTGGTTTCCAGTTTAAAGTGATTACCAGTTGCAGGTTATTGAAACAGAAGATACAATCCCAGTGTATAGGATGAGTGCAGAGGGAATTGCTTAGTAAAGTGATTATATTTTTCAGTTTTGTCAGGTTTTTGTGTGTCAAGCTTTTGTGTGCAAAGCTATAGAGCTATTAGCCTAAGTGACTGGGTGATTTTTTTTTTTTTTCTCCCTTCTCTTTCAGATTTGATATTCTGGGGAAAGGCTGAAGTCTGTTATAGGGAATATGCAGCCAAAATGTTTTTTATTCATCCCATTGTAGTATATAGCTCATCTTAGTAGTCATAAGGGTTATTGTTTAGTTTTGTGCATCAGCTTTTTCCTTAGCTTTGTAGCTTTTCTTTACCCAAATCAGAGTTAGGATTTCAGTTTCTCATGCTCATTTGCCCAGTGCACTACAGTGGGCAGTAGATAAGTTAACTTTAGACAGTGGTATTTTGGGCATTCATGGCTTGCCTGGTGAGCTGTGCACTATGTGATTGATCATATCTGAGGCTGATAGGGCTCCTGCCTGTCTAAAATTATTTAATGTGTAAATATGCTCTTGAGTATTTGAGAGTGTTGTCATAGTTCAGGGCTTCTTGCTCTTTATTGCTGCAGGGTCTGGTACTCATCTGATGTACTTCTGATCATGAGAGCGTCTTAGATAAAGTGTGTTTTTCTCAGTAGCCTCTCCATGTGCTGGTATGTGTGTGTGTATATATATATGTAGTCATTGATTTATATTAAAATGATATGTGTAATGGCCAAGTTTTCTGTGTTTCAGCTGTTTATTTTCCAGCACCACAAAGGTGCCTGTCTGTGTTACCTATCATAGGCCTGCAGGTTTCCAGTAAACTCATTGAGGGTTTGGTGATTCTTGAGGTTTTATATGACGCAAATGTTTTTGCAGGAGGAAAGAAAAGGGGGATATTTGGTTTGAAATATTACATCAGATAAATGTGACTAGTCAAGCTGCCATGCTGCCCTCGACATAGAAATTATAGCGAAATATGGATATTCAGCCTCCACTGCGACAGTGCAGTAAGTCAGTGCCTTTGACCTGTCTGAAATAGTTAACGGCAACAATGCTTTCCTTTAGGGGTTATTTTTGCGTATTTTTTGTCTCAAGAAAAGTTGGTCACCACAGATGTGCTGAGGTTATTGTATTTCTGACAATGTCTCCTCTTCCTTCCTTAAGCGGGTTTTATGGCCGTAAATCTTGACAGGTTTACCCTGTTCCCCGTCATTGCCATTTTCCGCCGAGTAAGGAACCAGGTGGCTGCTCACATTTGGAGCAGAGACAAGCTGAAGTGCTTCTGTTCTCTGGATATAATTTTGAAGCTTGGAGTAAGGACTCAAAAACCGACCAAGAATGTTGCTTTCTCTGCTTTCCTTCAGACAGTTTAAAAAGAAACAAATGTCAATTTTTGCCTCCATAAAAAAACTGTTACTAATGTGACATCTCTGATTGTTCTTTTTTTTAACTGAGATATTACTTTCTCTTTCTCCTTTCCCCTCCCTATGCCCCCTTCTTGCTGACACCCCCAAATCCCTCAGCAAGTCCAGGGTAACAACTTTATCCTTTCTGGCAACATGATCTGGCACGAAAAAGTAATGGAGTCAGTTTAGTTGCGTGGTGTCCTGCTGTGAGTTTTACAATAAGGAATGAGTCTGGTTTCTGTGCTGTTGCTTCATTCCTTCGGCCCCGCTCTTCACTGGATTGCGCTGCTGCTGAACCATGAAGGCTGTTCTGCATCTCAGGCTGATGGATACGTGCTGTTTGTTTGTGCACGATGTACACAAACAGAAGGTGCGGGAACCGACTGACCCCGTGGAGGCTTCGTGTTGTGTTAACGATGCCGTCTTGCATAAATGATGTAGTGATGCTGCAGGTGCTGCCATGGCATTTCAGGGAGCCTGGGCTTGCTGTTGTTGGTCACAGGTCATCCATCTGCCACCAAAATAACAGCCCTCGTGCTTCTCACTCTGCACGTAATGAATGAGCCACTGTTTTTTTGGTTTTTTTTAATTTTTTATTTTGAGCCTTAGCAAGTGACAGAGACCTTTCTGATGAGAAGAAACTCAACTGGGATATGCTGGTGGTGCACCCTGCTCTGGTGCCACTTTTGAAATCAGCTGTGGTATGTGAGGATATTTAAAGATTTTTTTCTCTGCCACTTAACATTGCAGTGAGGTGAGGTACCTACACTCCCCAGTCCTTGAACTGTGATTGCCTAATCGCTGCTGGCATGCTGTAAGCTGATGCTTAATGTGCTTGGCATCTCTCCATGCCATCGGTCAGCTCGACGCTTTCGTTCACTGTTCCTTCTGCTAAATGCAGCACTTAATTTCCAAATCTGTATGTCCCGAGGGTCAATCACCACCAAAGTGATAGTTACTATTCTGCAGGAAGTAATTTTAAGGAGATGTGAATTTCCACGTGGCCAAAAAAGCTTCTTGTCATCCATCAATATGGGCTGTTGCAGCACCTGCAATGTGATGGTTTCTGGCCACACAGCTGTGTAGTTGTCTCCATACAGATGAGGAGTGATCATGTGAGTATGAATGCAAGAAGAGAAGGTTAAATGGCCTCTCTGCCTACTGCTCCTCATGTAGGTTTAGATCCCAATATGTCATTCACAGAGCCTGTGGGATGCAGCCGACTCTTAGATCTCTGTGCCTGTCAAGCAAAAGTGACCCTAAAATGGTCCCAAACCCCACTCCTACTGCCCTCGATTCTCTTCCATGAAAAGTAGTCCCTTTCTCTTGGTGGGGTTTTCCCTTCAAGGTGTCTTCATGCAGCTACTCACAAATATCCTAGGGGCTTCCTGCAGAGTGTTACGGTTGTGGTGAGAGCCGGCACTCATTGATTATCTCTGCAAAGGGTACTGCCCACATCATAAGCCTTTTGGCAAAAGGCTGGAGAACTGCTGGTGCTTCCTTGGTGACAACCCAAGTAGTCCTATAGCAGCACTAGAAATCTGGACCACAAAATTAGGCTATTTTAAATGAGAGCTGGTTAAACTAGTTGGAATATTTTGGAAGGTTGCCTGGTAATAGCAAGAGGACAGGGTCGTACTTCTGCTGGGTGTTTACATATCATCTGTCATTATGCCAGGCAAGACTCTGCAGTACTGAAATGCAAGAAGACTGTATTAGACTCTAAGGCTTTGTTTTGAAATGTATATCTGTTTTGATATGGTACCAGAGAAAAATACCTTCTCTAGTTACAGCGTTTTTTCACAGAAATTGCAAAAGATTTCAAAGGCATTTTAATATGTAGAGGAGATATAAAACGGACATTTGTTTTGCTCAGAGTCCTAAAATGTTTGGATGCAAAGAAGTCTTCTATCCAGGTTTGCTGAAAAGTCTCATGACAGTTAAATAGGTGACTCTCTTCCAACAGTTAAGCTGTTACATAAAAAAACAAATGAAAGAGTAAAGGACTCTTTTTCCTGACAAAGGAAATATTCCCACCACAAACCTTTGAATAAAACTGAAGTAAGTGGTATGTGGCAAATACCAACTCGACCAACCAAAAAGCATATGAACCAACAGAAAATCTCCCGTGTCCCTGAAGGTAACTATCTCAGGCCACGGGCGAGCATGGGTCATGCCAGAAGGAACAAGAGATCTGCAAAGATTTCATCTGCTGGGGTCTAGGTGCAAGAGTGGAAGAATGAGACAAGATTCTAAGATGGCTTAGTGTGTTATGTAAGTGAAATGCCAAATTTGAATGTATGGATCTTCAGGACAATCCAAAATAGATTTGCTTTTGGTACACATCACCAATTGCTTTTACTGGCTGCTTCCTTCTTCTCAGTCCACAGGAAGAAATGGCAACAGACATTTTCTTTTTGAAAGATGTATTTGCTCAAGACAGCAGTATTATCTGTGCCAGTAGCCTACTCAAATAATTAATTATCAGTTTTGCCCATTCAGCTTTATAAAGAGAGCCAAAGGGTCTTTGATTTAGGCTCCTTTATCTCTGTCTTGGGTTCTGCAGCCCAAGGTATCTTGGTCACTATTTGCTGAATCATGTTTACTTTTTTTAGGTTAGAGCAAAGCTTCTTTTAAACTGGAGGTCAAAGTGGCCTACATTATCTTATTGTTCTAACAGGTCGTAGAAACAATTTCTTGCCATTTGCAATCTGAACCTGTAACTCTTTAAGCTAGAAATATCCCCCTGTATTTATTTTTGTTAGACCTCATGAATGTCAATAAGTGAATGATACGCATTCATCGCCTGTGTAAATGAAATGATTGACATTTGATTTTCTGCCTGCCGCCTGCCTTGTGGGATTTCCATTTGGAGCTATTATTTCAGGCTCCTTTGTGCTCGCTCCCCAGCGTGTGCAGGCTTTGTAGGTTTTAGCAACCTAAGTATTTCAGATATTAATTTTCCTCACTTGTGAAAACATGGTGTGTGTTGTGGAGTGCAGCCCCATCAAACTTCTCCGAATGATACAGCTTAGCTTGTGAAACTTCAGAGAAAATGGTCACTTAATGTAGGGGTTTCTCTTCTTTTTGTAAATGTATTTCCAAGTGCCACAGGACAATTTTGTCACATCCAGGGAAGTGTGTAGGGAGCGGAGACGTGCTGCTGTTTGGTGAAGGGCAGACCCTGATGCAGGAGCAGCTCTTCCAGGTGGCTCAGGTTGACACAGGACACGTGCACGCCTTGTGCCTCAGGTTTCCCTGTGTTTACTGGGATGGTGATGATGGGTCATGGTTGGGGATGGAACTAGGGGATGAAGGAGAAGTTGTTTAAAACAGGGAAAGCTTCCATTTTGGGGCTTGTGCTCATGTCCGTCTGTGCTGTGGGTGGGCTGTGTATGCGGACTGACTTTGCAGTAGTAGCTCTTTATCCCTTTAGTGGGTAAACCAAGAACAACATCTCTGTGGTCAGTTGCTGCCTTCCAAGTAGCAGGCTGGATCCATACATGAGTGCTGGAGGCTCAGTCTTTTAGAGACCGTCGCCCTTAGTTCCAGCCCTGGGCTTACCTTCAGCAAGCTGTTCTGTTACATGCAGAAGCTCTGCCCTGCCTCATGCTGCAAGGGTATCATCAGAACTGATACTGAACTGCCTCCTGCTCCCCACCACCCTCCCTAGAGCTGCCTTCCTCCTGCTTAACCTCCCTCCTCACCCTTGTGTGCCCAGATCTGGGCTCACAACTGGGTAAGAAAGATTGTCCCTTTAATGAGGAGGCGGTAAAAGGGCTCCCTTATACTTGTGCTTCCCCTGTAATTCTCAAAAAAGCATCTCTTAGGGCACAAGCAGCTGCTAGCTTGTTAAACAGTTAACTGGATTGTAACGCAAGTGATTAAAAAGTGCTCGTTGTCTTTCAAGGGTACATTAAGGAACCCTATGGTCAGAGCTTGGGCATTGGTGCTTCCCAGAGATGCTAGATCTCATGTGGGATAAATAGTCTTTGCAGCCTTAGTGACAAGCGTTGGTCAACAGCAATGCATTGTGGAAGAGATTTGCTCCTGTGCTGTTTGTTGGGTGTTTTTGTTGTTTTTTTAAAGTTGTAGTTACATGGAGTGTTCTGAGAATGGGGTGCTTCAACTTTCTGAATAATCTTATTAATCTTCGGCTGGCAGCAAAGCATGCAGGTTCAGATTTCATCCTCTTGTGGGTGTATGTATTAGCTCTTGTAGGTTCTTGGATTGACAGGGGTGTAGATAAAACTGAGGAAAAGTAGATGCAGCTGCTGTCATCTGTCCTAATACTTTTCTAAATGCTTTTGGGGTGGAGATTGGGTGGTGCTTAAAATGTGTTACAATCCAAATGGAAATTTAACTTGTTAAAGTATTTGTGGCTTCACTGGGGAAAAATACCTTTGCTATGTGTGTTTTCAGTTTGTGAGTTTTACAAGTTTGCTGGGGAAGGTCCTTTTGCTGAGGAAGCTCTCGCAATGTGTTATTTTTGCTGTTATTTATCTTTTTTTTCTTTTCTCCTGAAATTAACTACTTGTTACTTTGCTTTTGGTTTCCAGGGTCTTGGTTGGTGCTCCCAAGGCAGAATCTAAATACAGTGCCTCCGTTCAGTCCCCAGGAGCCGTGTTTAAATGTCGAGTCCATACCAATCCTGACAGAAGATGCACAGAACTGGATATGGGTCGAGGTACGTAGTTCTGAGGCTTAGGAGGAAGAAAGGGGCAACATAAAAAAACCCCATAGCCTAAATGGCTAGCAATCCTCCTGTCAGCTTCAAAGAGGCCCCGAGATGCTGAGAGGGATTTGTCAGCCTCTCCTGATGGATAGCAAAGGTGATGTATTCTCTTCAGCATTAAGAAAGAGCATCCCCCCTGGTGCTGGTGTCTTCCCAGTGGCCCTGCTCACTCTCTCCAGTGAGTATGCAGGCAAAGGATTTTTCCCTGCTTACCCTAGGCTGCTGTCTATTCTCCCCTGCTTCAGGGTGACTTTGCAGCATGTCAGTGGCTATGTGAGTGGTCAGGAGTGCTGCTGCCTGCTCCAGGCAGTGCTGAAATAAGGGTGCGTGGGATGACCCTGGGCAGTGCCATGAGGGGCCCGTGATGTGCAGCATTATTAGCAACATGGCGATGTGTGCATTTCTTCATAATGCAGCGAATCATTCCTTGAATTTGCTTCTTGTGCTGAAGGAAATAATTTTCTTGGTGAGAGCTATGCTTGTATGCTATTGCACGTAATCAAGATCAACTTAGATTTCTCTAACATACTGTCTGGATTGAGGGAAGCTGGAGTCCTAAAGTAAGGCTCTGGTCTAAAACCTTGTGCTGGATTCTGGTGGAGAAAATTGAAGCCTTTTAATATTTTGGTTTTCTTGGTGACGTGTGTTATTGCTTTCTCTGCCTATAAAAAAAGACATGTTAGTATTGTTCATCTCTTCATGACTGAGTCAAGTAGAATTTACTTTTATGAAGCTTACATGTGTTAAAACAGTGTTTTGGCTAAGTTAGATTTATCCTGCTACCAAAATGTAAACTGTCTCTCATGAATTTGTGAATACTGCCTGACAGGACTAAAGATTTAGGTTCAATTATTTTTAAGTGCCCCAGGTCTCATTTTCAAGAGTAGTTTTTGCATTGATTGCGTTCTGCAGGCAATCTCACATCTCTCCCATTGACTTTAGTTGGGTGGTTTATTCAAGTAGAGCTGTGGACATGCTGTAGTAGCTGCTGGCTGTTTGCAACAGGGTCTGTCCTCTACTATGTGTTTATGCAGTGCCTAGTAAGAGTGAGAGCATCACCCTGATTAATGCATGCAAGAACTAATAATCAGGATGAAAGGGAGAAGAAAAGTACTGACAGGCAGATATTTGATGGGCAATCTCTTTACTTGTAGGGTTTCTTTGAGTATTTGAAAGTCATGTCTCCTTGCCTTGCTGCCTTTGCCCTCTTTCTGTAGGTAATTCTAGGGGCACGCTCTGCGGAAAGACCTGCAAAGAAGACAGAGATGATGAATGGATGGGCGTGAGCCTGGCTAGACAGCCAAAGGCTGGTGGAAGTGTGCTGGTAAGTCCACTCTTCTTTGATCTCATTAAAACCGTTGCTGCTGTCTGACTCTAATGCTAAACAACGTCAGGATTAATGTGTTCAGCAGTGACTGACGGAGTCCAGCTTTACAGGCAGCAAATTCTGTAGTCCCTTCCTTCAAGCGGAAGGAAAAAGTGAGCCCTGGCCAGAAAGCTTTATTTATAGAGGGAGGACTTCAAAGCCGTCACACCTGACTTGTGTCACCCAGGGGCTTCCTCCTAAATCTGGGGGATTAAATCTCTGAACAGAATAAATAGAACTTTGTCTGGGAGGTACCTGCTAGTTTGTTCTTTTTGTCATTTGTCTGTGTTTGTGTAGGGAATATGTATGCATCCATTTTCCCTTGCATGTCAGAACTTACCTTGAAAAGTGTAAGATGAGTCTTTGTGGCGATATTTTTTCTTTAGGTATATTAATTTTCCATTAATGAGGCAGAAGAGTTGAGAGTAGAGATGACTGAGTTGTGTGTGGGTGGCCTTGTTGTCTTTGATATGGCTACCATGCAAATAGATAGGTCAAGGAGAGCAGATGTGATCCCTAGGATGTGGAATTTATCTTTGCAAAACAACTTTTGCTGTGTTGGAAAAAAAAAATAAATAAAGTGAGCTTGGCAAAAACCTTTCTGAAATACATGAGTATATTATAATCAAGTGTTTACTTCCACTATTGGGTTCTGACTGTGTACCCGAGTTAGTCTGTCTGCGGGAATGTTAAATAAAATGAAAAAAAATTGCCATAAAATATTATGCATAGTATATGTGGCAAGCAAATTTCAAGCTCCTACCAGAGTAACCTTGACGACAATCTAATTCTAAATACTGCTGTTGGGAGTTGGAAACTTGCAGCATGACACCATCTTTCCAATGAGATAAGGCATCAAACTGTCACGGAGCTGCTAGTGAGAAAGATCGCGTACAATGATTACTGTGCCAACCACCTGGGTAAGCCGAGCAGACAAAGCTGCTTCACTTCACTGTTTTTCTTAACATGCACTTGGAGTCCAAACACTTATGTTCCAAGTTCTTGCACACCAACTTCCCTATGGCAGGGGCGGGTGGTTTTTATACCTTTCTGCGATAGCCCTGTGGTATTTTATCTGATTGTCTCTTTTGCTGTACAGCGTGCCAGCGCTAGAGAGGCTGGCTGATGCTTTACTTTCCTTGGATGTTTTAAATGTGTTCTAGAGGAGGAGAGGGAAAAGAGGGGCATAAATGAAATACACCGTAAACACGCGCAGCAGAGGACAAAATTAAGACATTCGTCCTAGTGTAAGCAATTCATGTATTCATGTTTCCTGATCTGCATGTGTGCTCCGTCCTGTGTGGCAACTGAGCAGTAACTCTCACTGATCAGGATAACGCTACCTTGAGACAAAGCATCCTCTCCATTTTCCGGTCATCTGGCTGAAGTAGACAAATCCTTGTCTCATTTTCAGAAACTAGCATGTATACTTTTTTAGGCAACACTAAGACCTTTTTTTTTGTGAAAATGATATCTTAAGAATAATGGTTTTGTGTATTTTGATTTAAAGGGAAGTGGGTTGGAGCTGCTGCTTAGGTGTCATCTCCCTAGACAGAAGTGGCAAAGGAGGGGAAAGCTGGTGGGGAAAAGAGGCGGGCAACTACCAAGACTGGGGCTGGCTGAGGGGAGGCTACAAGGGTGAGAGGCATGGACAGGCTATGAGGGCTTAGTTTGGGGCTGAGGGGATAGAAAGTTTAGATATAAAGCAGGTTAGAAGAAAATGTAGCTGAAGTAAAATGCGTGGCTGGTGATGTGCTTATTCTGGTGCAGCTTAACTTGGTAAAATATCTCCACAAGTTACGCTGATTTAAGGCTAAACCAGCCCTCTGACAAGATTATACT
The DNA here is from genome assembly GCA_009806455.1 of Tetrax tetrax. Lineage (NCBI taxonomy): Eukaryota > Metazoa > Chordata > Aves > Otidiformes > Otididae > Tetrax > Tetrax tetrax. The sequence continues at coordinate 338,573 of WHYT01017079.1, read as the reverse complement.
GCCCTCAGTAGATAGTGTAGATAGTGTCCGGATGCTTGAGGATGTTTAAATGTCTAATTCTCATTGATTTCAGTGAGATATTTATCACTCTGTCTTAAACTACTAATTAAACATCTGTGCACATCTGTGTGTTGACAGAGTCTGGAATTAAGGCATATGGATTCCTTAATGGATGGAAAATACCTGGCATTTTCAGGGCATTGTTACTTTCTGTTTTGAGATACCTTTTTAATGAAGATGATTTGTGACTTTCCCAGATGGTATTGAATTCATATGCTCTTCTAGTTTCAAAGATTAGGATTTCTTTAAAATGCAGTTGACTTCAAAGCGAGTATGAGAAACTGGTGTTCTGAGAAGATGTCTGAATGTGTATTCAGAGCTGCGTCTGCCAATTTTAGCTTTTTAACAAAATTACTGGCTAACTCTTGTCAGAGACGCCATATAGTTATGGGTATGTGCAGTCTATATTGTCAGGCATTACAACTCTATTTACTGCATCTCTTCCAGTGATTCTGTTAAGTCAGAGGGGTGTCTGTGTTCAATAGCCCTGGATGGATTTTTTTTTTTTCTTCCATAAAGGCAGGTAGTCACTTTTTAAACCCATGTGAACTATTCATGCTCTTGACATCCTGTGTTAGAGTCCCACAATTTAACTGTGGCTTGTAGGAAGAAGTTGTTCCTTTTGCTTTGAAACTGTTTAGTGGCTTAAATTTCTGTCTTATCAGCCTTCCCCAATTGCCTGATAAGAGGACCAGCTTCAGAGGAAAGGGAGCTTCAGTGAAAAGGGGCGATAGGGAAGGTGAGGAGTGTGCAGGGCGGCTTTCGCTGATGTTTGGTAAAGTGGATTGTGTTTGAGCCTGTATTGTGCCAGGATGTTACTGAACCAGAGTTTTATGTTTGTGTGACGGACTAAATAGAAAAGCATCGAACAATGAGGATTTAAACAAATGAAGATGTAAGATTAGCTGAAAAAAAGCTCTGAGTTTGCAGTTCTGTGGCTTCCTGTCCTTGGTTATGCTATCAGTTGATACTTGCTTGCATTAATCTAAGTGCTGCAATAACACAGCTGAGATTGCCAGCTTTTTTTCAAACTGAAATGGCAAAAATCTTCCTTTTACTTTTGTTGGGAGAGGAACTGGGGATAGTGCATTATGATTTGGAGATAAGCCACATCCTTCACTCTTGCTCTTCCTAAATACATGCCACATCTGTCGTTACTCTTTCTTTTATCGTGTGTGGCTATTTTTCATTTTAAGTAGTTGACTTACTGGCACATTTAGTGATTTTGTGTATCATCGTATTTTGTGTAAACCCATCACTGCAGCAAAGCCAAGTCCTCCTAGAGAAGACCAAACCAGAAGTGGTCTGACAGTGGTACATTCAAGAAGTCCCTTGTTTGGACTCTGACTTTAGGAGTCAGCAGAGGGCTCTATAAAGACTGCGGGCAGTCAGCCTCTCAAGTGAAGCCTTGGTCTCTTGCGTTACTTTTCCTATGGTGCAAAGCCTGCAGCTGGCGTTCAGTACACAAAAGAGCAAAGTGGCTGAAGTTCTGAAATGGGCTATTCTTTATATTGTGATAATGCAGTGTTTGCCATCATTAGAAACCTCTTTGTGCTTTGTCCAAAAGCTTTTTATTTTGCTTCAAAGGTTTGTATCCTTTCTCCCCTATTCCACAGTAGACCCAAAGCCTGTGTCTTGGCAGCAAGTGTTGAGCACTAAAGCATGCCAACGGCCTCCTCATTGCACAGGGGCACACCTAATATGGCTTGCATCTAAAAAAGAGTGGATAAGTGAGTTATTTGCAATCACCTTAGGAAAAAGAAAACCCACAGAAAAACCCTCTCTGCAGCATCAAATTCGAGTGGCTCATCTCTGTTCCCACGACCTCTTCAGACATGTGCCATCAAAGAAAGAAGGCTATAGCCAACTTTGGTGGCATGTCACCTTGCCTCAGCAATGTTGAATAATGCAGGGACCGGGTACCGTAATCCAGCTGAACGTTTTTGGGAAGACAGGAGAACCAAAAGCAGCTGTGGATGAGCTTTGCAGTGGCAGGGAGACAAATGTACTGCTTGCCTGGCTGCAGAGAAATGAGTTTTGAGGAGGAAGAGGAGCTGCTGAATGCCTGTCTGTTGGGAAAATGCCAAATTCTGCAGCTGTGGCTGTGCAGGGGTCTGGGGAAGCCCCTACTGAAATATTTGAGGTAGAGCTCATCTCTTAGAGCTATGGTTATGAGCTGTTCGCAGACTCAGGCAGTCAGTGGTAAACCGTAGCGTGCCTGAATACACAGCATGCTGAAGATACAGAAAAGTGATCACTAAACAAAAAACCCAAACAAAACCCAAACCCTAACAAATTAGGTAAGTGCGCCCAGAATTGCTGTACTGAGCCCATAGCCTCTGATTGATTTTGAAAACATATCTTATGCAGCAGCTGCTTTTTCTATTTTTTTCCTCCTTATACTGTTCTATCTTTCTTGGCCTCTGCACCTCACTCCTGAGCAAAGCCTTCTGCTTGTGATGAAATGCTGTTCCTCTCCCTAACTCTGTCATTTGTGCTCTTCTGGGAGAGATTAGTAGATTAATTTATGTGATTCCCTTGCAGTTTCTGAAATGTAAAATGTCAAGGAATTTACAATATAGGATCCTTTATTTATCTTTCCATAATTTTAAAAAATACTCTTGGTCTGTTTCTGTTTGAGTTTATATCTGGAGTTGGGGTTAACTTGACTGTTGCTTTAATGTTATGTGTCTTTATGGTACTGTCTTTAAAAGGGCTGTCCATGTGTGTATTTGTGCTCACAGCACTGATCCATCAGGAGAGAAACGATTTCCTGCTGACTCTGAAAACAAGCGTTTCATGTGTTGTCTTATGCTGAATTTTGAATGAGTGGTGCGTGGAGATTAAAATCATAACTGAGCTTCCTTAAAGCCAATAAGAGTCTCCAAAGCTGCTCTTTACAGGACTCCCCACATACATTTGGCTGTCGAGCAGAATGCCATCAGAAGCATCCTTCATGACATGGATGGCAGCCTGCGCCACGCAGTGCAGTGCAGAGCTTTCCACAGCCCCGAGTCACTCGTTATCCCTCTGTGATAGCCATCTTCAGGAGATACGTGCTTCTCCTTGGGTACTGGAAGTCAGGAAAGCAATAAATATCAAACTCCAAATGCAGCACTGCTAATACCAGAGCAGGCTTTTGCACAACTGGTTTTGGTCTGTTTCGTTTAAAAATAAGAGAGTAGTATTACACTTGTATGTCTTTCTGGGGTTAAGTATATGGGAAGGGGCCTGTGCTGACTGCTGGATTGAATGTTGAGTGTCCCAGTGGTTGATACACTTCCCAGATCCTTTACTGGATAGGTGACACAACTGTGCCTGGTTTATGGAGTTTTTACCATGAGATGCTCCCATCAGCAATGTGCTCAGCTCTGAGGTGCTGAGGCAGAAAAGTTGGGTAGCACAAACGAGAGGAAGAGAGAGGGTGTCTCCTCTGGGGAGGATAGGGTCAAATGGGGGAATCGTGAAGGGGGCTGACGCAAAGTTTCCAGAAAAAGTTGGAAGTATGTGAAGGAGACAATTTGTAGCAGAGAGGCTACTTTGTGTGCATGGGACCAAGTCTTAAATGATATAAATTGACACATCTACACTAACTTCAGTGACCTAGACCAGCTGGAGATATGTCCCAGCATATGCTCAAGTTCAAAGCCCTTGCTGTTTCACATTTCATTTCCTTTTGTTCCAACTAACCCCTGACCATCAGGCGACTTGTGGTTTGTCTGGCAGCAACACAGTGTTAATGTTTGGAGCAAGTGGCTTCTGGGAAGGTGTGAACCAGGCTCCACATTGTTTGTATGCATGCCTGTGTGTGGCAGTTGTACTGAGAAAAGTGTCCTGGTGAGGCTGGTTTAGCTCTGGTTTTGCAGGGTGATCTTATTCTTCACTACCAAGGGAAAGGCACTCTGATCTTTGCAGCTCATCTGCACCTTGGCCGATGTTGCCACAAAATCTCTGGCGTTTTCACTTAAATTCATTACTAGAAAGCAAGGCCCAGCTCTTCTGTCACCAGAAACAAAGCCACGTTTCCCAGTGAGACGTGCCTTTAACTAAGAACTAACGTTCTCTGGTGGAATAAGCTTCTAATACAGTCTTACTAACTTTCTGAGTCTTAACATCACTTCTGATCCTCTTATGTGAATTCTCAATGTCTTCATTCCCATTTTCCCCCCATGTCTGGGTCAGCTGGGTTCTATCAGTGTGTCTTTAGTTTAGAAAAGCTTCACTGGCCATGAGTATTCATACACAGTGAGAGATCTTGAAATCTCCAGCATGGGCTCTGTCTTGCTGGGACCTGCTGTTTTCCTAGTTGTGCACACACGAAGGCTGAGACCTGAGTTGCCAGGTCAGACAGTGTCACAAGCTGCAGAAGATAACAGTGAGAAGATACTTTATCTAAAAAGAGTAGAGTGTAAGGGGAGGACAATGGGGCAGTGAGGGGGAAGGTGATGCTGAGAGGTCCTGTTCATGTGTGCTATGCCTTGGTCGGAAGGCTCTCCTGTGACTCTGGGTCAATAATGCATGTGATATGATCTCTTTAGGCATGTGCACACCGCTGGAAAAACATCTACTATGAGACAGAATACATCCTGCCCCATGGCTTCTGCAACATCATTCCCCCCAACCTGCAGCCCAGCGGGAGGAAGCTCTTACCCTGCTATGAAGGTAAGAGATGTCAGGGCCAGGAGTGGGGCTCACCTCTGTTGCTGCTCTCTTCTTTTATGGCTGCTGTGTTTTCCCTTTATTTCCAAAGCCATCCACAGTAACCCTTACTACTATTTTTCTTTTTTTTTTGGTAACATACAGCTGCCTTGCAGCACAGCTGGAGTGGAGGTTGGGTTTTGGATGAAGTCGAGAGAGCAGCAGAATGACTGAATGAGTCCTGTGACTTACTGTGCATGGCTGTCCTTTACTAGAGGAATAATACATTTCTGAACTGTGTTTTTGAGGCAACAGCTCTCTTTCCCTTACGTGAATAATCAGTAGATATTGATCTCAGCTTGGCCTTTAATGCTTCGCTGTGGCACAGAATAAAAATCCTGAATTACGTTGCAGTTGGGAACCAGTTTGCCTGTCTTAAGGACATGTTTTTGGTTTTGTGTTTTGATTTATCAGGGTTTATATTAAACCGTTTCAGATGCCATAAGGTGTCTTGGTCCCTGTTTGGATCCTCCGAAGGTCTGGGTCTAGGGGGCATGGAGAAGGAGGGCTCCAGCTCTGAGCAGTGGGTGGCTGTGCCGGTTGATTCTGCTCCAAAGTGTCAACATTTTAATTTTCCAGCTCTCTGGTGCATTTGAGACTCTTGTATCATATTTCCTTTCCTAAAGACTTCAGAAGGCAGTGTCTCCTTGGCCAACAGCAATTGACTGAACCAGAGGCATAAGTATGCTGTTAGGAAGAAGATAGGGTATCTCCTAAGATTTCTCAGCTTTCAGAGAAATGCTTGGGGGGGAAACACCTTCTTGGTTTCTCCTGTCTGTCGTGGGCATAGTCTTTCCCCTCTCACCTGCAAGGAGCCTGAGGAAGCATGGGAGTTCAGAGGACAAGATGCACCAGGGTTTATTGTGGGCAAGACCTCTCATTTTATTTATTTATTTATTTGCTTTTATTCATTCCCCCCCTTCCCAAGTTGGCACCCAGCAGCAGGCTTGCCCCTGACATTAGTAAGTGGGAGAGGGATAAGGCAGTGGATGTCCCGGTGAGTTTCTCTGCTGCTGGCGAGCGGCCGTGTTCCAGCTCAGCAGCCTGTGAAGTCAGCGCTGTGAAAGAGCTGGGTCCACTCCATTCCCACTCTTTCTTCTGAGGCAGCTCCTCCCCTTTAGGCTTTGCTTGGCCAGCTACCACCACAAAGGACAGCATGCACCTTCTGGAGACGGCACGCACTCATGCATTGAGCATTTTCCAGCTCTGAAATGGCACGTTGTTTGAAATGTGAGGGATTTTGAGTCTCTCAACCCGGCCATGCCAGCTGCTCTGCAGCCGAATATGAGTAAACTGATAAGCCTTCCTTTTTTTTTCTTTTTTTTTTCCTCTTGTTTCTGTCAGCAAAATCAGGATAAGGTCTCAACTAAGGTAATACCCTGCAAACAATCCGATATTAACTTTATGGTCAACGTGCACACACAGACACACTGCCAGGGCTCCCTCTGAACCTGTGTCGCGGCTCCTGCACCACCTTAAAGATGACCCGCCTGAAGCTGTGGTGAGGAGGTGGTTTCTGGAAGAGATGAACTGCTTGTGTTTTTGTGTGCGTCATGTCTTCGGCGTAAAACTGCTGCTAATCTGACAGGATATTTGCCAGGAATTGCTAGAAAATAGAAATGTGTGGGCCTAGTACACACAGAGCAGCCAGTGGAAAGTTGGCAGGGCTGGTGCAGTAAGATGTTGGCTTAATTTCGCTCCTTGCTAGAGAGAAAATTGGAGGTTTGGGACTGATTTTCTCCCCCACATCAGACATGAAATCACAAAGTATCATGAGGGATGACTGCATTTGTTTACTCCTGGATGTTTTATGTTTTGATAAAACAAGCTCAAAGAGAGATAGCCATGGTACGTCACGCAGAGGGATTTGCTGTTTGAGGTTTGCTGTGAAATAAGATTGCAGTCATCCTTGTAACATTTTTCCTTCACTTTCTGGAAGCAGCAGCAGAAATTCTTCTCCACTGACACTGAGGAACAGCCTGAAGGGGAGCAGCTGCGACTCTGATAGGGGTAATAAGTGTGGTGCGTAATGCAGCTGAAGCGCTGCTACACTGAAAGCCTTTGCGGCCATTGCCGGGAGGCTGCCAGACCTGCGGCTGCAAGCCCTGTGCCAGGGAGCATGCCTTTGCTCACCAAGGTCGTGGTGTCTTGTCCTTCTCCAGGACTTGCCATGTGCAAATGGGTGCAGGCAGTCCCATGCTCATTTGCAGAAGCCCCAGCGTTAGCACAGCTAAGGCGATACGCCCCGTGAGAGGCTGGTGCGGCTGCACGGTCCGCAACCAGAGCAGGCTCTTGCCTGACTGGCGAAGGGGGCAGGCCAGTGAGTGCACATCAGTCTCCATCCATCTTTCTGTGAATGTGCACCTCAAGATGGATTATTAGCTTGTGTAACAAAAGTCTTGTGCCAGAAAAGGAGAGGAGTCTGACCTTGGGACTGATGTACTTAATGCATTCGGTATGTTTTCTCTCCATGTAAAGCAGGCTTAATAATTAAAGACAAAGGAGGAAATGGAAATCTCCTGACTAAATGGTAGTGGTGCAACAACATAGTAGTCTCAATCCATCTTATTCTTGTCCAGCTTCCCTGAAAGGGCTGACAGAAGTCTGGAAGCGATTGAGAGCTAATGAGAACAGCAGCAAGCCTAATAGTTAAATGTGATCTCTCTGAGTAGGAACTAATCTCATTTATATGAGCTGGATGTCCTTCATGGTATACCTAGCATATGAAGCCAGAGTTTTCCAGGCAGTGCTTTCCCTTGGTTATTTTTCCGGTTTTAATGGCCTTCCAAAAAAAGGGAGCTGCCTCTTCGTTCCCGCGATGCATTCAGTTTGCAAAGAAGAAGAGTGACTGTGTCTACTGTGAGAAGTAGACTGGCTGACGGGGAGATCTGGGATGGTTTCCTACTCCTCTGTGGTAGGAGTTGGTGGTGGAGATGTGGAAGACTGATGGACCCTTTGGTTAGTAAATAAGGGGAACGGCACATGCTCACATGCCTTGTCTCCAAAAGGATAAGCAAGTTTTCCCACAGAGTCCAGACCACGTTTGGTTTTCTGGGAGCCAACAAAACATCCCTGCATTGTGGTGCAAACCCAATACCATATTGTTAGGTCAGAAAGATTGCTACTGTTTCTTCCTAGTGTGGTGAAGCACTGTGAGATAGGAAGGAAGAGGCTTCCAGTGCAAATGCTAGTTTGCTGTAATTATCTGCTTTGCTTCCATCTGTGAAGATGGTAGATACAGGATTTTATTGCACTGTGGGGCTTATGCTATGTTATGGCCTTGAAGTTTGCTTAGAGACTTTTGGAGAGGTTTACTCAGAGAAGAGGTTGAGGAGCATTTGCTTTCAGAATCATCACACATCACAGCTTCCCCTTTTTCCTTGTCTATTGTTTTATCCAGTTACTTCTTCCTCTGCCTTACTTCTCTTACAACCTGAGATCATCATGGCTACAAAACACTACCATCTTTTTCTTCTCTGTTTTTTTTGCTTTATGTATTTATTCATGGCACATCTTCAAAGTCGCAGAGGCAGCCACCTCTTCCAGACTCAGTGTCATCTTACTGCTTTGCTATCAGCTGTAGCCACAGCAGTTAGTTTAGTGGCTTGTGGTCTGTGTAGTCGGGGGTGCACAGCCGTCTGCGGGCAGACAAGAAAGAACACTAAAGAAGTGTAAAAACAAAGGATCCGTTCATGATGGCAGTTATTGCCTGGAGCTGCACGGAAGCAACCGAAGCAATATCTAAACCTCATGCAAATATTGCTATTCAGGTGTGCAAAATCTGTGAGCTGAGACAGTAAGTGCATGATTTCCTGCTGGTTGATCGTTTCACTGCATTGATGGATGGATGGACAGATGGCAGTGTTATACAAGTGACAGGTGTCACTACTGTGCACTGAAGTGAAGGGGAGGTAGAAGCAGTCTTTGTTTTCATGCCTTTTGGGCTCATCTGCTTCTTTGGAGAAGCAGACTGGTTCTAGGGAAGAGGCAGAAGTCTGTGAGGCTGGGACATGACAGTCCTGGACTGGGGGCTGCACTGGGCTGTGACCATGGGTGCATGGGTTGGAAAGAAGCCCCACTTAGATGTGGAGGAGGTGGTACACCAGATGAGAGATAGATGGGCTGACAAGGAGGGGTGCTTTTGTACTGAAAGGGTTATGCTGGAATTCAGGAGCTCAGTGTCTGTCCACCCTGGGCTTCTGGCTCTCTGAGGAGGACTGCATCTGTCTGGATGTCCCCAAAACGTGGGGCTAATCTCTGTTCTGTGTCAGTGGAGCTTTAAATGCTCAAATAGCTTCAATGTCTGCTGTGTTTGGGCCTCTGTGCTTCCATTTCCTCTTGCAAAATGTAATTAAAGCTGTTTCGTCTCTCTGAGGTGTTAAGGAGAAGAGGTTAATCAGTGTGTGTGATGTACTCAGACCCCATAACAATATGATGGAGTCTTGATAACTGTGGGGAGGTAGGACGGTCATTGCTTTGCATCATCGCTGTGTGTCATGCTGTGCTACTGTAATTAATCCATTTATTCTTCTTCTGTAAGCTCTTGTTTTTTTCTTGAGGAGTATTGTCAGGTGTTTATTTAAATGTTTTCATGTCTTTTCTTCAGTTCACAGAAGCACTGGTTATATCCAAACTCTGAATTTACTTTAAATGCTGCAATCCCATCTGTCCTGTAACTAGTTATTTAAGTGAAATGTAGGCCATTCATTTGAGCAGATAGTACTGGCAATGTAAATGATTTAAATAACACTGAACATCACATAAAGCTATGAACAATGTCTGTGAAAGCATGAGCTTCAGTGGATGTACCAACTCAGTTTGTTGTATAACTATTTAAACCACCAAATTTGTCCCATTCCTTATATGTTGGAGTGAATATTAATTTGGTTCATTTAAAAAGTAATTGTTTTTTCATTGCTTGACAATGAAAACAGTAATGTGTGTGTTTCTGTTCCTTTTCTAATGCGTATATTGCTGATGAAAATCAGCTGTGTTGTGTCCTCTGATGTTGGGGCTTTTGTTTCAAGTTACTCCTAGATATGAATTTGGTCTCTTTTTTTCTTTTTTTTTTTTTAAATCTTTTTTTTTTCTCCCGTACAGTAAGCAAAATTAGATTACAATAAAACAGTGTTTTGAATTTAATAAAATTTTTGACTTGGTTGGAGAAACAATTTCATTTTTTGTGCATCTATTGTTCTATCAGAAGAAAATCCTCTGTTTATCCTAAGAAATGAAGCAATTTTGCGTATTTGTTAAACACAGCCACATGAAGCTGCCTTGTTCCATTGCTAAAGCTGCTACCATTTCTCCTGCTGTCCTATGGTTTTGCATGCACTTAGTTTTTCTTTGCAGCCAAATTCAGGGGACGGCTCGTGTGCGCTGGATCACTTGTGGACGGGCCTCTTGGTGGCTGGAGTGATGCCGAGTGATGGTTTGGAGATGTTCAGGCCTCCCCTAAGTCCGTGGCAAGCTAGGGAAGCTGCCATCATGTTTGAGGCTTTTACGTGTTACTGAATTGTGAAAAAAGTTCTGGAAAACCTATTCATAAAAGAAGACGAGAATTTTGAAAATCCAACTGAGAAACAAGTTTTATTTGCCTCCCGTCCTGTCCTGAGGCATTCCCCATGGTTATGTCATTATTCACCTGACCTAAATCTCTCACTGCACAAGTTAAATATCCTATGGTAATTTTCCTCTTTTTATTTTAAAGCAAATTGAGTCGTGTGTTTTTTGAAGGAGACACTTAAAGAAAGTGTGAGCCAAGCGTAATACAATTTTATAGGGAAATACAATGCTTTAAATCCATCAAATTGTCAGCGGGGCCTACTTGCAGGGGTTAGTTACGGGCCTGATGAAGAGCACCATTGAGGCTTGCTCTTAAAAGAAATATATGCGTAAGACATCGTCTCACCTCATGTCCCAGATGAGGAGCTCATTTGGCTTTTAAGAGGCCTTGCCCTGGCCTGGGTCATGAGCAAGATCCAGCAGGGACCACGGCCTGTAGTGTTTAAAGGGATGGTGGGCACTGTGGTCTCATGGTGGGCTGGGGGCCTGGCTGGCAGGTCGGTCATGTCTGCGCGGCCCTGGGGTGGCTTTTGAAGCAGGGCACGGTGCTTGCTTGTGCTGCCTTGAGCATCAGCCTAAACCCCTCTAGTCCTCCGTCAAAAAAAAAAAAAGTATCCTGTAGAAGTGGGATTTAAGAAGGTAGTCTCTAAAGCCTCGAGCTCTGGCATTACAAAAGCCTCCTGCTCAGTTTGGCAGGTGAGGCAGAAGGATACTTCCAGACCTCCAGGGCCACAGTGGCTAGTGGCATTTTGTTTCAAATTACAAGCTCCTGGGAATTACAGTAGGTTGAGTGCAAAATTGGGAAGAAGCAAGGTCTAGTCACGCTTCAGTATGTCATATAAAGGGAAAACCTTGGCTGGAAGCAAAAGCATCTGAATGGGATGAACGTGGAACTTGCTGCATTGCACCCTGTGCAAGGGTGGGAATCCAGCCGTAACGAGGGCAGGGCCTTTAGGACAAGCACAGCATTATTTTTCAGGAAATGCCAGAGGGAGAAACCTCATCTCCTTGACTCTCTGAATAAAAAACAAAAATGTTCATATCAATAAACAAATATTTTTTTCCCAGGCAAGGAGTGCTTGGCTCTGTGAGAGACTACATGTGGAAAGCTAGCGATTCAGAGCCCTAGCGCTTTCTGAATAGCCGTGAGCAAATATGGGCTTTATTTCTGAGTGGAGTTGTTGCCGTGCATTCCCAATAGGAAACCCAAGTGTGCCTGTGGCCCTCTTGGTCTCGGGAGACACATATCTGCTTTGGCAGGATCCTGCATCAGCCAAGGGCGGTAGGCATTTGGGCTATAATTTGTGGATCAAGTCACTGCTCTGCATGGTGTCTCCAGTTCAACCTCTCCCTGTGCAACTAGTATGACTTCAGCAAATTCCTTAAAATCTGAGCATCTTTGTAATGTTAGGAAGAGACTATATATAATTTATTAAGGGGGAATGGAGTTGTGTGTATGTGTATGTATGTGTGTATATATATACACACACACACACACACATGCTGTTTTGAAAAAATTTTATGAGAAGGCGGCAGTTTATAATTAATTCCTTTTGGTTTTCAGTAAGATAAAATGCAACTCAAAAGGAACTTGCTTGGTTCCAAAGAGGCAATTTGCTTGTTGATTTCATTAAAATTTTTATCATTTAGCAATGAGTTAATGGTGCTTACTTGGCGGAAAGAAAAAAGAAAAGAGTAGATTGTAAATTCAAAATTGCCAGGCTATATAGTGAATGTTTTTGGAGCCTAAATTACTGTAATATACAGGAAGTGGCAATATGCTGAAGCTGGGTGCTCATTAGTATGGTAAATGTTTGAAAATAATGCTCTTGAAAAAATCTGCAAAGGTTCTGATCCAGCTCTAAGTTTCATACATTTAAAATGCTATTAAGCTCAATATGTTTGAATTAAGGCAGAGTGGGAAGTTATTTTCTTTTTTTTTTTTCCCTTCCTTTCTCTTCCTCCCACCCTGAACGTAGTGTATTTCTAAAAATATTTTTTTCCTCTTCTGCAAAGAAATAAAGTAACAATTATTGAGGCTTGATGAGAGAAATAATTGCTACATAAAATATAGAAACAAAAGCTATAGTGATGCTGGCTGGGTCCCCTGTGAATTGGGAGCTTTGAGGAGGTGGCCATGAAAAGCAGCAGACCTGAGCATCCCGCAAATGAGACTGTTGTCTGATCATATAGAATGCAGTGCCTTCTCCTTGCTCACCACCTCCTTCCTTGGGCTGGTGTCTCGAAGCATCCCTCTACCAGAAATGTTTACAGGGTCTTTCGTGACTGTTATAGTGGGGAATCTGTTATTTCTCTGAGGCAGTGACAGGCTTGAGGTTTAAACCTCCTGGTGCAGGGTCGGTGGCACACAGCTATGGGCATTGCCTTTTGCTCCCCTCCTTCCCACCTGTGTGGGTCTAGCCCCCGGAGGCAGGGGCATCTGCTGATGCACCTTTATCAGGGTGATGCTTCTGCTGTTATCATCACATTACTGTGATACTGCTCATTTAGTAGCTCCCTAGGTAGCATACTGGATGTCTGTCCCCAGTTTTGGGCCCCTTGCTTTCTCCCTGATGTGGGAGAGGATGGTGCCATAGTGCACATCAGTAGCAGATCCATCAGTAAAACCTGGGAGTTCTGCATGCTGGTGTCCCTCAAGGCTGCACATGCAGCAGAGCAGACAGCTCAGGTGGAGAGCATGTGCCATGCTAGGGATGACCATGTTTTCTTTTGTTCCCTTCTCGCATCCAGAGTACAAGAAGAAGTACGGGGAGGAGCATGGCTCGTGCCAGGCAGGGATCGCAGCCTTCTTTACTGAGGTGAGCAGGGGCGTATGCATGGAAGGGATGGGATTGGTGAGCGGCTGTGCTGCTCATGATCCAGGAGGGCAGCCCCAAACACAGCTTGGACAGTGGGCTGAGCGCTGAGCATGATCTCTTCCTGCCAGCAAGCACTCTCCTGCCTCAGCTGGCTTCCCAAGTGTCTGCATCTTGCACAATGCCTGCCCAGTGGTTTGTATGTAGGTGTATGTGCCACGTCCATGGACAAGAATGAATGAGTTGACTCCGGGAATTGTCCTTAGGGAATATGTTTTTTGTGTACATCCCGAAACTTGCGTAGATATCTCTGTGTCTAATGTTAACTCTTTACTTCAAGTGATGATGTAAAATAGTCCTCCTTGAACAGCTTTGTTTATGTATGTGTACATGTGGGTATACGCATCTATGTGAATGTATCAGTGCACATGCACATGCATATAAGTACGTAAGACAAACGCTTTTTTTCTTTTAGTTCTGCTTCAGTTCTTTATTTCAAAAAGATAGAGTAAAAACAGCATGGTAAAATATGTGGTCCAGAACTGTTCTAAATACTAGAGCATATTCTTTCCTGGAGAGAAGTCTGTCAGCCATGTTTTAGCTATGTCAAGGATGACTGTGTTCCCTTATGTATGTATTGATATTGTTTCGTAATGTTTCAGCATTGTCTTTTTCGGGAGGGAGGGGGGGGGCAGGGGGGTGGTGGTCGTGGTGGTTTTTTGTGGTTTTTTTTTTTAAGGAAAAAAAAAGCTGTTTAAGTGTCAGGCTCCTTGTTACTGTCATGTTAAGTATTTACTCACTCCTAGTTATATATGCACTGATCTGCAGTATTTATTGTCTGGGCTGATATAAGCAGAATAAAGGTGTCCTTTCTGAAATGGCAGAGGTGATTTAATTGTGAACTGGGATGGCAGGCAACATTGCCACAGTGACACTGTCTGATAACTGGATGTTCAGCCAGCAGCAGCTGTTTCCTGGCTTGTCTGTTGTCTCCAGCCTGTTTCTGTTCCCATGCTTTAAATCCTCCTTTGCTACCCTAGTTCAAAAGATATCTTTGAACTTACTTCAGCCTGATGGCAGCTCACTCAGCAGGAAATGCAGATAAATGGCTTTTTGGGTCAAACAGGCAAGCCCCTACCGTATATTCAGCATTGCTGATGGTAATAGTTCCTGCCGGTAAGTGATCCCTGGACCTCAAGGGCATGGCCCCTCCCAAGGAAAAAGGCTATTGCCAAGCACGTCCTGCTCTTTGATTGGGTTTGCAGTCCTGTCCTTGTAATCTTCTTAGGAAAATCCCTTGTTTAACATTTCCCCACAACTGGAATTGGTCACCCGAAGGGATCCTGGCCGTGGGAGTGTTTTCCCAGAAGGATGGAGTTCACCCATGCCCTTACATGGAATGGAGATGTGAGGCAAAGCAGCTGTCCTTGTGTTTCCTCCAGAGATGGAGAACTTACCTAGGCTTAGGACTTCCCAGGCTTAATTTGGTCCCTTGTTGGAGGTTTTTAAAACTACATCCAGGACTAAAATTTCCCTGCAAGGATGCTGGATGTTTTGTGGCAGCATTTTTGCAATCTTTTTTTGCATGCAAATGTAGCTTTGATTTTGATTCAAAAGCATTATCCATGAGCCTTTGGATTCTGGATCAAACTTTACCTGATTTCTAGTCTTGAAATCCTGAATCATACTGGGTATCTGTAATGAACAATAGCCAGGTTGTCTCTTGAAAAGCAGAGTGTATCTGAGGAGAGAGCAAGGCAAAATGTTTCAACGGTGACACAACACACACCCGGCTTGTTGAGTGCATGGCGCCTCTTTAGCTTCATAGCTGTAAAATCAAAATCCTTTGTGCTGTATCCTTCATGATTGGTTAGAATAGCATGTCAGTCAGCATTGAAGCACAGTCTGTAGCTGAGTTGTGGGTCTGGGTGGGCTGGGGCGGTTCTGTCACTTGGTGGAGGTCTTTAGGTCTTCTGGAAGATGTTTGGGAAAGGCAGCAGATGGAGAGGGACTTTTGGGAGGACTCTATTAGCAGCGTTTCATGGTGAGTAAGGCTGAGGAAGGTCTTTTATTGAAGCAGCAGAAGTAGGCCATAAAAGGGGAGACCACATGTCTGTAGGGTGTGTCCAGTTATCTCTGTGTTTGGGAAGAAGGATATTCTCTACATCTACACAGAATGGAGATTGTTATAGATAGGCTTATAATTGGTGTTTTAAAGTAATATCCTGTCTCTTCTCCATTACTCTGTGAAGCATGAATTTTTGTCCAATTTTGATGTTTGTTTTTTTTTCCCCTCTCGTTTCTCCCACACCCTTCTGGTTTTCCTGTTGTAGGAGCTGGTCATCATGGGGGCACCGGGATCTTATTATTGGACAGGAACTGTCAAAGTACTGAATCTCACTGACAACACATATTACAAGCTGAACGATGATGCCGTGATAGCCAGGCGGTACACATACCTTGGTAAGCAGCTCTCTGGTACTCACTGTGAGAATGGATTAGTCCAACAACATAAATCAAGGCTTTGATCTTGTGAAGTTGATACTGATTTTTTTTTGGTGGTGTAGAGTATTTTTATGAACAGTGTGAAAGGAATAATTTCTGAATTAAAGGGTTACCTACCTGGAAGGAAATATAAACAAAGAAGCAGCCAGAATATTCCATTTTCATTTGCTTGTTTTTAAAAAAACTTTGCTATAATTTTTTTGACTAATATAGAAAATGCATTTTGTCTGAAAAGCAGGTTGGATGGTAGTGGGCCTCCTACATTCCTGTTTTTGCCATGTGATGGACAACTTATTTGTCATTGGTTAGGCTGCGTGTCTGCTTACACCTGTCTTTCAAATGGGTACAACACATAATTACACAATATATATTGCAGATACAAATTTATTTCAACAAAAATAGCACCATGTAAGTGAGTCACTGGCAACAGAAGGAGGTTGTGAAAGGATTGTTTGTAGGTTTGAGTGTATGTTTAACTCAAATGATTTTACTTGCTCTAAAACCAGCTAATTTCCCAAATAAACTTGATTTAAAGGCTTCCACCTAATCCCCAGTGCTTAAGACTGTTGAGAACTAGTAGTCTCAGTAGTAGTCTGATATTGTTTGACTAAAGTCTTGGTACTGATCTTTCATTTTTTCTCTCAATGTTTAGTCTTTAAAAAAATAGCACTTGGAAGATGCTGCTTGGCGATAGCTAAATGAGGAGTGTATATATACATATTTAAGGACATAAATAGCATTTTCCACTGATAGACCTGAATTATAGTGTTTACCATGTAGACAAGAGTTTCATAATTTACAGCAGAAGAGCCAGGCAAATACAAGACAGCCTTAGAAGGAAAGCACTCTACTCCTCTTTAGTTATTACATATCATTTTAATATATCAAATAAGAATTAATCTTTGATCTCCTTCTTTCAAATACACTCTTTCTTCCTTTGATCTGTCTTCCCATTTTTCTTCTTGCCTAAACAAAAATCTTTTTAAGCCATTAACTTCTCTGACCTCTTTGCCTACTGTCCTCCTCCTTCCCTTCCAACCAAAAAGGCACATGATTTTCCAAGCCTTCCTGGGCAGTGATTCCAGCCAAAGGAGAATACTTCTGTCTGGTCAATGTGGGACTGTCGCTGTCTGATGTGATACTTTCTCTGTGATGATGTGATACTTTCTTTGCAATGATGCGGTTTCTTTGCTCTATTTGTGTGTGCCTGTTCCTGTTTTACTGCTTCCCTTGGTCTTGCGGTTACTGAACTGCTCCCCATACCTGCTTCATGTGTCCCTTGCCAAGCTTCGCACACAACTTCCTTCTCTCATCTTTTGGAAGAGTATTGGAGGGCCTACTGTTATTTCCCACCTCCACGAGCTCTTGAGCTGAATATTAGCGCATCCTGGGCAGAACGGTTGCTGAATGCTAACAATGCGCAGGAGAGGTGAAACCCAATGAGGTGATTCGGCTCTCTGACCCTGTTTCTCGGACTTTTTAATTTCATGATATTTTATTTATCTAATTATTTATTTATTTCCTCTCCCACCCCATCTCCCGCTCAGGATATGCAGTGACTGCCGGTCATTTCTCTCAGCCGACTACCACAGATATTGTAGGAGGAGCTCCCCAGGATGGAGGCATCGGAAAGGTGCGGCTTTTTGTCAAACAATAATGTGGTAGGATGTAACAGGGCAAAAACCCTAATGTTGATGCAGTTCCCACATGTCTGAGAAGCCAAGAGATTTTTGCTTATGGGGTAGTTCTAGAGAGCTGTGCAGGGGAGAGGTGAGGTAGTTTGAAGTCGCCAAATTTTCTCCACTTCCTCCTGGTGCCTCACATTCCTCATCCCTCACTTTCCTCTGTCTGCCACTGAATCCTTAAAAGAGTTATTTTAACAAGACACTGCCAACGTTTATTTCACACCACTTCTGTTTAGGATTTGTAATGTGTAGGTTTCACTTAAACTTTGCCTGGAAATGAAAAAAAAACTTGGAAAAGAGAATTTGTCTTCTGCTTTTTTTCTTCGTACATTTGACAATATTTCATATGTGGACTGTTTCAGTGTTTACTTCAGGGTGGCCTCTCTAATAGCATGAAATGCCATTTACTAGGTGATTTGATGTCTTTTTTAAAACTTCATAATATACTGATGTTTAGTGGATTGGAATCTGGGTTTCTACCAACTGTACTTAAAAATCTTGGTGATAGAGTCTCAAGAAACAAAAAAGGAAAAAAAAATAAGGTTTTCCTGTAAGCATACATATGTTTAATGTCTGAAAGATGTAAGCCAAATGAGCAGCTAGGTGGCAATGGCTGGTCAGTTAGGTGTGCCTAATTGTTTCTGTGTCGAGGTCGAATACCTGGCTGCTATAATGAGCAGGGTGCGGGTGAGCTTGGCAACTTCTGAACCAAAGGTGGAGGAGTGGGAGTGGGGAGAGGGAGGGAAGAGATGTAAAGGATCTGCTTTTGCCCATCTTTCTTCAATCTCTGGTCCTTTTGGGCCCTGCTGCCACCATGTCCTTGAGCAGATATGTCCTGCAGCCTCCTTCCATCTTCCTTCCTCTGGCTCTTCTGCTACAACATCAGTTAAAGCAGATTATTTCTGGCAGTAACACCGTCCCAGGGAGTAGCAGTGCAAATAGTGAAAATAGAAGAAAAGTAGAGGATCAGCACATACCAAGCGTGTGTCTGGTGTGACTAGGACATATGGACTATAGTAGCAGTGCAGTTGCTTCTGAGAAGACGTATATGGGAAAGCCATAGTTTCCTTATCCCAGGTACTGTGTTGTGGCTGCTCCAATGCACCTTCCTTCCAACCTGTTTTCTCTGTGGAACAGATTTAGTTTCTGTACAAGGAAGGCAATAAAACAGCTGCTAACATGAGATCCATGAGAAAGCATCTGGCCCTGTAATTTAAAGACTCTTGCTTTAGTTGTAAAAGCTCCCATTATTCTCCCCTGGCATGTGATGTGGGTAGCAGAAATGCATGGCAAAGGGGTGGTAAGAGGTGTCGAGTACAGGACATTACGCTGAGCAGTCCTGTTGTGCTTTCCACACTCTCTAATAAGCTAATCCTTCCCACTTCCCTAGTAGAAAGTCATTAGCATTGTCGCACTCTTTTCACTGAAGGTAAAGCCAAGACACTTAATGAGACTGAATAATTTTTCCAAAGGTCACCAGAAGTGTCATTAGTAAGACTGAGTTTGGAGTTGTGACTCCTGGCAATGTGCTATCGCTGCTAAACGTGCCACTGCAAGACCTGGCGAGTCCTTCATATCTAGAGCAATTCTCCACAGTAAATCTATGCCGTGTTCTTAGCTGAAAACAGCTTTGAACTCTGTCTCACCACCTATTAATAACTTGCCACATACTCAACTATGTCAAGTGCTTGGCTCCGCCACGTGGCCTTGGAAGTAAGGGATCCTCTGTCCTGCAAAGTGCGTGAGCACCTGCTGGGAGGGAGTCTCAAACGCTGACTGAGCCAGCCTTTCTGTCAGAGAGAGTCTTTCTACAAGCCATGTGTTTTAGGTCTTAAATTTTGGTACAAGATCTGTTACTGAACTTGCATCAATACTATTAGCCCCGAGAGTTCTTGGTAAAACAGTTTCTCCTTTGGAAACAAGCAATGAGTGGACTATGTTTTAATAGTTTTCTGGTTTACAGATTGTTTCAGAAGAAAATGGCACAAATGCCTTGGGTGGTCTGATTTGGATTTCTACACTGACCGTTGCTAAAGCATCATAAAATTTGCAGTGCAGTATGTGCAGGCATGTGTCCCTGAGAAGGGAAGGCTGGATAAGGGAAGAGGAGCAGGGTTATGCCTTCTCAGCCTTTTGCCGTGCTTGTTTCCAGGCAGTCTCTGGATGCCACTTATTTGAAAGCTGGAAAGTTCTTTTGCCAGGTGCTTTTAAATGTTCACGTGTGCACATACATACATGCACACCAAAAAAAATAGGCAACAAGATACTATTCAAGCATTTCTGGTGATAAAAGGCCTGTGATTCATCAGGAAAATGAGGAACTCTGTGTTTTGTTTTTTAAAAGAAGGCTGAGCAATAAAGTGGTCTTGAAATTGGATCTTGGCAATAGCCATGGCCATGATCATGATTTAGATATACTGAGAAAGCACCAATGCCATACTATTATGTGTTTCATAGTTAGCATCAGTTAATTTTTTTTCTTTTTTCACTTTTCAGGTTTATATTTTCAGAACAGACAGACGATCAGGCTCTCTAATAAAGATTTTTCAGGCTTCAGGAAAAAAGGTGAGTGTTTATGTACATGTGGCATTTTTTAAGGGGTAAAGAAGGGGGAAATAATGGCAGAGTCATCTTGGAGCAACATTCTCATTCCACTGCTTCATGAGGTGTCAAGTAAATTCTGTTTCTTCTCATCCTTCCAGAAGAGCTAAGCCTATTGTGCAGACCGGCCATATGCCCATATGTGACAGTCATGACTGCAATGTCTGTTCAATGCCCATGTGACTGAAATTAAATGTCTTGTTGAAAATTGTACTACTGGTTCTCTTTAGTCTTACACAAATGTAGCAGCAGCTTCTGCTGTTGCATTCTGAGACATGGGACATGGGGCTCCATGTGAGCCTAGACACAGAGATTTCCTCTTAGTAGATGTTACTGGGAGATGTGGGTAGCCTGGAGCTTAGTTTAATACACAAAGCCCCAACCTATTTTTCTGTGTCCTTTTGTGACAGTGCAGATATTAGAGTATGCTGTTTTGTGGAGGAACAGCTTTGTTGCCTCAAGAGCTGAGGATTTTCCCCCTCCTGCCATGAATCAGTCCTGCATTTTGCTCTTAGGACTGACTGCTCTTAGAGCTGACACCCCTGCCCCATGAAATTTAGTGAATGCTAGGGAGATCCAGCTCCCTCTGTGTGATGTTGTGTTTAAGTAGGGAACAGTTTATGTTCTTCACTGGGGGCTTGCTGGAGATAGGTAACAGCAAAAAGATGTCTTATTTAGAAATAACACAGTGAAGAAACAATACCCCTTACCTGGAGTTGCCTGTGTTTTCCTGGAAGGAGAGGAAATACAGAAGAAAAGGTTACTGATGGCTTCTAGTTTTAGGAAGACCTGCCACCCTCAGAAGGATCTAAAGTGTTTGACTGCATCATCAAGTTGGGAGTGTTAGCATGTTTTGTTATTTTTTTCCCAACAAAACACAGTTGCAGTCTTTAACAGTGCAAGGATGTGTAGGTGGATGGTGTGGCTTGTATTTTAGGGCCTCTCCAAAATTTGTCTTTCTCTGCACTAGCAGAATTGCAGACATCTTGAAAGGAAAAGACCTCCCAGTTCATCCAGGGCATCTCCTGTATTTGATTGCTTCCTGTTAATTTCTTTCCCTGTTGACTTTTAAATGTCCCTAAGGATGTACTCCTGGAGAACTATTTCTCAGCCTAATAAACAGAGCTATCAGGAAGTTTCCAGGTTGCAGCCAAAAACTTCCATTTTTTTCATTTTAATTTTGTTATTCTTATATGTAACTTAACTAATCAAGTATTTACATCCTTCAAAAACTTCTAGGCTGTCATCTCCTCTTTCCCCATTAGTATCTGTCTTCTACAAATTTTCTAAAATACAAATGAGAATTTTATTTTAAAGAGAAGGCTCTCCTAAATCACTCTTTCTTTGTTTTGTGACTGAAATATAACCAGACCTGCTCAGCAATGAGCACTGCCTGGAAATGAGCTCTCACAAAATGCTGCGTCCTTCCCAGTAGTGTGAAAGTTCGTTGCTCTGACATTCTTGTTAGACAGATGTTAAAAGCAGGCCAATTTCTTCCTTCCCATTTTATTGCTGGAGGCTGAACTAGGAAATCAAATGCAGACAAGCAAAAAGAAAATGCAGTGCCTTGTTACAAATGTGAAGTGCACAAACTTCAGGTTCTCACAGCACCATGAACTCACCCACACTGCAGACGTACCATCTTGCAGTTAAGTAAATAATAGCCTTTCCATGAAAACTGCTTGAATACTTAGTGAAATGCTTTTCATAACTTTCGCTCCTTACCCATGAGAAATTTGTTTTAAAACCTTAATGGATTAAAAAAAAATAAACAAATAAAAAATCCCCAAGGGAACCTAAGCTACAAAATAACTGGACTCAAATGATGTTTGAGGTCTGACCTTAAACCCACACAAACACAAAAATCTGAATTACAACCTGAAACTCTATCCTTAACTCACCCCACTATATATTTTTAGCAGCTTTTAAATCTTACGGGCTTCATAGAATAGAGTTGCTGCTGCCCATCTCCTAGCATGCCCAGTAGCTCTGCCTGGTGCGCCTAAACTTATCAGGCCTGGAAGGTAGTGGGTCAGAGATCTGCAGTGAGGAATGTAAAAGCATGCAAGAAATGTGATGCAATCTTTTTAACCTAAATAATTATTTCTGTAACCTCAATTTTTTCCTACTAGGTAAAACAGCTCTCAATTTCAAATAAGAAGTGGTATCTTTCCAATTTTCCTGTGGAAGTTGCTTTTAATTTTGAGACTATGGTTTGTAGTTGGTCTCAAAGAGTATGCCTTGTGGTAGCTTAGCAGAAGTGGATGAAATATAATTCTTGGTTTTGGTTTCCTTTTTGTGTTTAAATGTGTTTTGAAATTCATAATGTGGGTGCCACTTGGGAGACTGTTAGCATTTTGTGTTAACCCATATCAAAAATAATGTAGTGAAATTAATATATTTCTTAAATTTAAGCAATTACCTTTTATCAAGCAATAATAACTGGAGACTGAAAGTGGCTTAGATTTTTTTGTGTATCAGCTGAAAAGGTTTTATTGAAAGTCGTCTTCTGTGTCAACTCACCTGCCTGTACATGAGAGGAAAAGCTATGATCAAAACCCACAACTAGTACTGCTATTTGAAGGTGACTGATACAAGTAGATACAAACAGAGCAGGGGAAGATAGTCCATAATCAAGAGGTAATTTTAGATGCCTCTTTTCATGAATACCCTACCCTTTGCCTATTTTTCTTATTTTCTTTTATTTATTTATTTAAAGCATCCCCAGAAGATCTGTGGTACCTAACTTAAATCTCTTTAGGAAGTCTGGCACTGGGCATGAATAATCACTAGCCAGGTCTCGGTTTGGGAAACTTATTTCACCCCTTCCTGGTTTTAAGCATTTACCAATTGCAGTCTAGTCTAAAAAAGCTCTTTTAAGTGTCTGACTTAAGCATGTCCAGAGTATAAATTTTATTCTGTTGGTAAAATATCCAAGCTGATGCACTGTTACAGTAACGTGTTTAATTTCTGCCAGAATTATCCCCTGAGTTTTCTCTGTAGGAGTGCTTGTGAGTGATAAAGCAGCAAGTCATCATTTGAAATTAAAAAAAAAAAAACACACCTAAATGATTTCCTCCTGTGTGTGGGCAGATACTGAATGCTTTGTTGTGACTCGGCTTGGTTACAGATGGGCTCTTACTTTGGCTCCTCCTTATGTGCAGTTGATCTGAACTCTGACGGGTTGTCAGACCTGCTGGTCGGAGCACCTATGTTTTCTGAGATCAGAGATGAGGGTCAAGTCACGGTCTATATCAACAGAGGAAACGTGAGTATGTACAGGAGATGACTTGGTAAGGGATGAGGGCATGGATTGGGGCAGGGTAACACTGATGTCTTTCCAGCACCGCATGGTGAAACTTGATGTCTCAAATAGTGGGGTTCTGAATGTCTCTAGCAGAGCGTGAAGTCATGGAAAACTCATCTGGTATCATGATTTCCCAGACACCAGCCCACATTCATCATAGAGCTGCGAATCTTTTGAGGAGGTCTGGGAAAGCTTCTGTTTCTATGTTGAAACTTGGTGGTATTTGTGGCTTTACATGGATTTGATGCCAAAACCAAGTAAGAGTCAGCAGCTGTGACTGAGTTTTCCTTTGTGTTTTGGGTGGTCACTGGAACCTACACATCAGAACAAAAATGTGAGGGGATTTAGGACTCCTTGTGAAGAAAAGGTTGAATTCACTTTATCTTTATGTTATGCCCCAAATATAGCCTTTATTTGGAAGTTCTTATCAGTTGGTACTGTTGGATTTCACATGACTCAGCAACAGCCTTGGAAAAGCCTGAACTTTATTGCATCGGCAAAACAAGATCATTCTTATGTTGTATTTATAGAAAAACAATGATTGTTTATCTATTGTTATGTATTTAATATTCAGGTCCCAAACCTGCTGTCTCAAAGCAGGAGTTCTTATGGACTAAAATGAAATTGATTTGCTTCATCAGTATTTTGTGAACTCTCCTGTATGGAGTTTGTTTATGGAAGACTTAACAGTCACCACAAGTCCTACAGGCAGCATTTGGGGCACTTCAGAATTGCTTTTTGTGTAATTTTATTTTCTATTTTCACTCCTCCTTTAAATGAGCTTTACTTTTTCCATTTAATCCACAGACTGTCCCACTTCTTACATTGCAGTGTTGCTGCTGGGTCCTCAGGATAGGGTCCAGAATGCCAAGCAGATAATATCTAACATTTCCTACTCACTAGTGAGAGCATACATGCCTTCATTTTAATCTTTTTATAAAACAGGCAAGAAACTAGTAGGAGTTTCTTGTACTCCTGAAGCAAGAGTTACTTGCAGGAACTTGCAGGATTGTGGGTTTTATTTTGGGGTTCGGTCATTTTAAACTCTGTTTCATTCTGCAAGCACTGTTGCTTAGGTCATTGCAGTGGATCAGAAAAAACTGCATTATAGTACAAGTATGCATAGTAATACTAGGTTTAATGCTTATATTTTTACCTTTTCCTGTGAGGACTGCAAAGAGATGAGTCGCACATACAGGCCTGTCTGTGTCCTCTCTGTTGTGTTTCAATTTCATTCTGTGGGATTTTCTTAAAGTCAGCAACTCCCCGCAGCCAAGAAAAAGATTTTATTACATGTTCCAGAGGGCAGTTTACTCCCATTCACAAAGGAAGCAAAAACAAAACAAAACAACCCTTGAGGTGGGTACAGAGTTGGGTTGCATAACTAAATTTTGTTTTCTTGTGGAAATGTTCCTTTTCCCTTGAGGGAAGACTGCAAGAAACTCCGGCTTATATATCTGACCAGAAAGTGGGTGGGCAAGAAATACCAGATCCATATAAGGCTTCTCATGGCACAGGAGTACAAAGCTACTTTATTCTGAACTTTCCTCTGTCTCTTTATTTAATTAAATCTCTTTCCTTATTCTTCATTTCAGAAGGTTTTTTGGGGACTCTGCTTTAATCCTTCTAATACTTTAAAAGTTTTCAAATCCAATTGCCCAAATGTTCTTTGCTTAGGGGAAAATTCTCCTTAACTTACTGGAGTTTAGCTGAATAAGCCTGGAGTGAAGATTTCACTCCTTGGATGTAATCTGCCAGGAAAGCAAGCTCTGGGCTGTTACATTCTAGGCATCTGGAAACTTTCAGGAGCTCACCAAGCCCTATGACTGCATTTAGTTATATCACTGACTTATCGTTTAGTTAATTTAGCATTTTAGTTACATCACTCATGCACTCCTTTTTTTTTTCACCTCCCTTAAAACTAAAAGACAGAAGGCTAAAAACCCAAATAAATTAGATTTCTGTTGCCCAGGTGATCTGTGTGCAGTGAGGGCAAAAGTCAGGCTGCAGCCCTGCCCCAGGTGCTTCCCACAGTGCATGGATGGCTCCTTTGGGGAAGGCTCACTTTGTCCAGGGCTTGCACCTTTTCCCTGACCCTGTTTTATTTCCTGCTTGCTAGGGAGTGCTGGAAGAGCAGCTCGTCCTGGATGGTGATGGTGCATACAACGCACACTTTGGGGAAAGCATGGCCACCCTTGGCGACGTTGATGATGATGGTTTCCCAGGTCGGTGTGATTTCCTCCTGGACCATTTCTCTGGAAATGCAGGGCTGGTGACACTGCCAGTCTAGTTCCACAGCTGGGTGCTGCACGGCATCTGTTGCTCCTCTGGACTCAACCAGCATTTGGGCTCGTGCTAAGGATAAATATGCTTTCATAGGATTTGTCTGCTAAAGCCTTTTTTAGCTGATTGTCCTTGATGTCAGTTTAGTCTGGTACCATGCAACTCACACCCCAGTCTCATTAATGTTGCTTTGCTTTCCTTGTTGCATTTTCTTCTTCCCTGTGGTTTATAAAATGCTTTAGATACCCATGCCCTGAACAAAACAGAAACCTGTATTTTACTTCTTTCTTCTTTCCCATTTCCTTATGTCTTCACAACTTTCCAGTTTTGTTGACGTAATTGCATTTCTTATCACGAAGAGTAATTAAGAAGTAGCTTCTCACTCCTGATAGCATGTACTTTTATCAATAATTTCTTTCCTTTGCTTTATTCTACCCCTGCTACTTTCATGGGCTGCTCAGTGGGAGGTCTTGTGCTGTGATAGCAATGCACGAGAGAAATGCATTGATACTAACACCTTTTCTGCCCTAATTTCTGGCAGTGCAAATTAAAGACTTCCAAACAAAGGCTGACTTATTCAGTGTATGCCTGGATTTATTTCTTCGGGGCCACTCAGGGCATGGTATCCCATTAAGCCTAACCCAACATCTTTGCAGGTTGCTCTCACAAATGTTGGGCATGTTCTTCCCCTGTGCTTGGACATGCATTTTTGTGTTCTTGCTGCTGCTTGTTGGTCTTGCTGCTTGTTGCTTGATGTGGTGAAGGAGACGGCAGAATGAGTTGGATCAGTCTGTGGGTATAAAGTCATCAGGAAGAGTTTAATTTTAGCAGCTGTGTAGTTACTAGATTCAACTAGGAGAGGACAATGAGAGGTGGGATCACTCTTTCTGCAGCAGTTTGCAGTTAAATTGGATCAAATGTAATTTGAAGGTGCACCCTTGGCAGCCTTTTTTTCTTCCTGCCTATCCATTTAATATACCCAGCCTCATTTTAGAGCCTTGAATTTTCAAGAAAATGTAACATAGTGCTATAGTAAATGTTTTGATAATGCTGTCTTGGTTCACAAAGCTGATGTTCCACTGGGTTGGAGATTTTGATATGAAAACATTCTAAATTAACTTTTTGAGCATGATTGCTGGCTAATAACACACATTTTCATAACAAACACATGTTTCTGATTAGGCACAACATAGCCACATGCGTGTGCAAATTCATATATATTTGTGTATTTTTTAAAGTTTATCTTAACATGACCTCTTCATTAAATCAAACAAGTTCTTCTATCCAGGTTGACACGAACTGCTGGTCATTTTCATCATGGGGAGCTATTTTCCTACACATAGCTGGCTTCTAAAATTATGAAAAAGCTGGATTAATGGAATGGACTCTGAAATGTTTATAATCTGTACTGTTTTACAGATGTTGCCATTGGGGCACCTAAGGAGGATAACTACGTAGGAGCAGTGTACATTTATCATGGGGATGCCAATGGTATTGTACCTCAGTACTCTATGGTATGTGGCACTATTGTTTATGATACTTATCTGAAGTGACCTTCCTGGGTCCTGCAGAAATAAACTATGCTTAGGGATCCCTTTAAAGGTAGCCTCGTCATAGCTCTACATCCTTTTCTCAGTCATGGTTTGAAAATGGATTCTTGCAAATTTTGTGCAGATCTATGCTGTAGGGTAGAATTATAGTAATAAGGAGATATTTTTCACTGTCTTTTGTTAGAGTTATCAGCTGTAGCTTCCTTCTTGAAGCAAATGAAGTGCTAGGTTTGAACGTCATTTTTTAGAGATAGTAGTGCTGTAGGGGAGAAATGAAAACCTTAGAGAGGTGGAGTGTACAAATTATGGAGAGGCCAGTTGAGAGTTGGGAGGTCGGATTGGGAGCTTCTTTAACCATCTTGTTGGCCCTCTCCTTGTGATGTGACAATAAATCACAAGACCGTTCTGGATCCCATTCTCCTGACCATTATTATGAAGTAACAACTCAGCTGGGATATGCTATAGTGTCTTGAGCAGACATGACACACTGCGATTTAGCTACTGTAGCCAGGCAGTAGAGATGATAAATTTATGCTCATGTTGCCCAACATATGTCCCCTAGTCTCTGTCTTGCACTTTTTTCAAAGTGCCTGAATCTTCCCTCCCTCTGTGTGTTTGAAGTTCTGTCTGGGTTTTTTTGTTGCTGGGTGGGATCCTTCACAGTAAATCAGCTTAAGCAGAATTAAAGAGTTTAGTGGTTATATTGGAGACTCTTCTAACAGATTGTAGAAGAGTAATCCTTCTTCCTTTTACCATGTATATGCCATGTGTGGCTTTTTAGAAAAAAGGAAGTTAAATGACTCTGTGGATACTTCTAAAATGCACTGATGTGTGGTATGTGGCATGTTTCTTGCCGAGAGCCAGTGGTTGGGAGGTTCTTCTCTGGCCGTTTAAAAGCTTGGAACTTTCCAGCTCTTGCTGAAAAGGATCAGATTTTTTTTTTTTAATTTTTGGTCACTCATGAGAAAAATCTAATGTTTTATATCAGCAGGGTGGGAAGTGAAACATCCTGCTTGCCATCTCTCCCTCCCCAGCAAGGCCAGCAGACATAGTACACGCCTCTCTGCTTGGTCAGTGGGACAAAGCCCAGCTCAAGAGGGTGGCGGGGTACTGTGGTTCTTCACTCTTGATACCATTCCTGTCATAATCTTGTGTCCTGAGGCAGCTGAGGGGGCACCACTTGTGGGCAGTGTCTTCTGTGCCATTTCCCAGTGTCTGCTGCAGGGCACCAGACACATCACTGGTTCATCTCCTAGGTGCAACCAAAAAGGCTGTGTAACAACTTCAGCTCTTTATCTACCTGCCCTGGATATGAACCCAGAGGTGAAAGACATTTTGTATCTTATTACTATACCCCTGAGCCATCTTAATACCCTGGATTTCCTTTTTTCAATAAGCTAAGAGAGGTGGAGGGGGGACCTGCAGGGTATATGTATTCACCTTTTTCATGTTGTTAGCGTCCCCACTCCCTCTACTTTTCTTCATTTAAATTGCTGATCAGTGTCATTCCCTCGTGTCCCTTCAGCAGCTTTAGTGGTGGCTGTGAGCAGGAGCAGCTTATTTGGCTTTGTGGCCTGCTGTTTTCAGTCACGGCTCTTAAAAGCAGAGCAGTGTTATACCTCTGCCTTCTAGGCTGTAATAGTCTGCAGATGTCTCCTGGGATGTTTGCAGGCCGAATTTACCACCCTAACTGGGACCCTCCAAAAATGTGATGCAAGTGTAGCGTGGGGAGGAAGTTACTTCCAGTTGTCTTAATCTTATCTGCCCACAAGTAGGAAAAGGAGATCTGTACACGGCAGAGCACTGATTTCCCTTTAAATGCGCTGTCAGGACTGCAGGATATCTTTCTTTCCCTCAACTTGTCTTTTTTTCCATGAATTTCCTGTCTGACCTTTTGTTCAATATTATGTCCTTTTATGGAAGAGCCAGGAAAAGCTGGTCTCATGTCATGAGCCGTGAAACGCCATCAACGGCTTTGAAGTTACTTCATGGGGTAGATTTCCTCTGTAACTTCTGCAGCCAGGGGTTGGTTTGAGTTCAGGTCTTGCATTGGTGGCCCAGCATAATGAATGAGAGCTGGGAGACATCTGATTACCTTCTTAGAATATGAGATTTTGATATATTCGTTTGCTTCAGACAAAGATATTTACAATTCAAAATGTTTAGAGAATTTTTTTTTTTGTGTGTTAGTAATTAAAAAAAAAGAAGCTATGTTAGAAGTTAATAAATCTTTGCATTGGGGAGGTAGAAATGAGATACAGCTACCAAACTGACAGAAAATACTGCATAATAGCTGATGGAAACCAGAATTTCCAAATGCGATGAAAATTAATCATTTTGACTTTGAGTATGTTGGCAAACTTTCTGAGAAGGAATGGTTGTGCAGGATTTTCTGTTTCAGTTAATCATTAGTTTTGTTGAGATGCCGCTTAAGACTTTTATTGACAGAAATAAAGGTAATGCAAAAAAAAAAAAAAAAGGAAAGAAAAATCTCTAGGGTGCAGTTAATTTTCCTCCCCCGCTAAGAAATCTGTTTGATGTGTTCTTTATTTTGCTTGGGTCTGCATAAGGGTTGTAGTGCAGGTGTGTTTTTTAATCCAAGTCAACACTGGCCTCCTCCTAGCCCAGAGCAGAAGGGCTTCCTGCAGTCGGCAGCCTTCCTGCTCAGGGCTGCGTGGGTGAAGTGTGAGGCTGCAGATGTGCGGCACTCCCAGCCACGGAAAAGAGCCTTGGCGACCATGAGAATCAGGCTCGAAGGCTTTTTTGGGGTTGTTTTTTTTTTATTGTTTTTTTTTGTTGTTTTGGGGTTTTTTTTTTTAGAGGTTTATTTGTGTCACTGACTGATTTCATTCATGTTTTCCGCTGCAGAAGCTGTCTGGGCAAACAGTAAACCCAATGCTGCGGATGTTTGGCCAGTCCATATCAGGGGGAGTCGATATGGATGGCAATGGTTATCCAGGTACGTCCGCTACTCTGGCAATGAGAACACTGGGGAAATGCAGCACCAGGCTGAGAAAACAGCAGAGCTGGTAGTTTCGGGGTCCCTGGTTCCTGCCATTGTGTGGAAGCTGGTGAAGCTAAGCATTTTCTTTCCTTTCCCCTCTGTTATTCGAAGCTTGTGATAAAAATCTGAGCTGACTACGTGATTCAGGTAGTTTGGGCAGTCATGACAAAGGATTGAGATATTAAAGCAGAGGATTTCAGTATCTGGCCAAGGATGTAAGTTTCTTGGAAGCTCCTCAGTCATGATGACAAACTTAAAAAAAAAAAAAATAGACAATAACATAATAGTAATAATAAAAACCAAACAATGAAGTAGAAGTGAAGTAACATCACAGACATAATCCTCCAGTTATAATACTTATGACATAATAATATTTGAAGGGACTAACTGGCTGATTTAAGTTAGAAAAATGCTTTTTTTAGATATATGCTCCAGAATTTACCAGCTGACTTGAGAGAACTGAATTCTGTACCTCCTTTGTAACTGTGTCAATGTTACAAAAATTTCAGATGTGACTGTTGGAGCCTTCTTGTCAGACAATGTGGTACTTCTGAGGTGAGATCAATGTCTTTTTCATCCTCTATTGTCTTCTTTTTGTGTCGGTTTTCTGTTTATATCTTATTTGGTCTAAGTCTTCCACCACTCCAATTTTCTCCCTAGTTTATTGTGATCAGAAGAAACAAACTGGGTTACTTTTTAAGCAGAACCTTAGACATGGATGGTGTCAAAGAATGCACAATCTATTATAAACAGTGTAGTAAGAGTTGACAATACACTGGACTCCCAGGGCTATAAAGAAAACAAAGAGTTAGGGCCGGAAGGAGACGTGTTGTATCTCAGTGCGTGTTTAGAAAGGTTGCTCTGAATTTGTGAGAAAGCTTTTTTATTGTTCTTATATTTGCATAAAATAAATAAATTATGATTTAAGGGAACACAGTTGAGCAAAAAGCCAGCTGTGTATGATGCCAGGATGTAATTGTGCAAGTTATAATGGGACACAGAATGAAATGAGAGTCTTCAGGGAAATGAGATACGAAGATGTTTGCAATGCACGTAGGATTTGGGCTGCTGTTTTGAGTGTATGAGTTAAGTGCAATTGCTTGTTTCATCTGCTGGAGAGAGGTGTGACAGCAGGGTTCACCAAATTATGGAGGTGGAGTAGGAGCAAACCTGAGATGCACAGACCTGACCAAGAGAATAGAAAGTTTGAATTTTGCCAGTAGCTTGTTGTTACACTTGTTAATAATTAATAGAAAAATCCTGTCAATACCTAGATGTCATTAGAAGTCACTAGGGACTCCTGCATCTTAATGGAAGGTATAGGAATGTGATGAGACTGGCAAGACAAATGCTGGAGCTGCAAAACAGATGTGCCAGCCTGCTTCCTCTTCAAGGCAGGAAAAGCTTGACTTTCATTTGAAGCAATTAAATAAAACAAAAAGAAAAAAAAGAGGGGGCAAGAAATGCTCTTGATGATCAGCGTGGGAGGTGATCAAGTCTTCTGTAGCGTTTTCTTTTCCTTCATCATGCATGCAGAGGAAGCCAATTGCTGCTTCTATGAAAAGGCGTGCCATGCTCAGATGCGGTCTTGCAGCCCCACATCTCTGAAACCACTAGAGAGAAAACTGTGCATTTTTCTCCTACATTGTTGTTACTAGCAGGGAGGAGAAGACAATCTGAAAGGCTTGCTGTGGTGTTTAAAACAACATACATTACAACAGCATGGTGACCTCTGTCCACATGTTCAGTCACTGCCTGTGTGTTTCGGATGAGTTTAGCACATTACTGACTAACTTTGTGGGCAGTCTGATTAATCGGTGCTATTGCCAATTTAGAGCGTGTCTCTCTTGCTGTTTAGATTCAGATTAGGATAAAGGAATCAGCTTTCCTTTTTTTCCCTCACCCCTCCAGAAGCTTTTGTGAAGTCCTTTGGCCAAAACCAACAAATCTTTTGCCAAGTGATATTAAAAGCTTTGGTGGAAGCCGTGGTGACTTGGGGCAGATCACTGTTGTATTGCTCGTGTGTGTGTATGGCCGTTTGACAGATGCATGGTTGGTTTTTTTTCCCCAGTGAGTAAGCTAATGTTAAGAAAAAATCACACAGTGCATCATGGCTGGAAAAATATATTTTAATAGGAGAAATATTTTTCTAGATCAATTATAGTATTTATTCTTTTATGTTTCCTCAAGCATTTGGAAAGAGTTGTTCTCCAAGGTGTAAAATGATCCTAGGAAGTTTACTCTTTCCTTCTTTTTCCTTCCCCCCATTACTGTATATATTTCTAGGGTTAGCATTTATCTCCATCCTCCATCTCAAAAAGTGAACTTGCACTGTTATTTCAGGCTGTGGTAAGAGTCTGAGCAGCTGTCTCGGAGATTGATGTGAATCTTTTTCCAGTTGATATGAATTAGGTGTAACTATGATTCCTGCTCGCTTCTCCCCACTTTCCCCAGCCTCTAAATTAAGTGGCTTGCTGAGTGAGAGTCCTGAAGTGGTTTGTTTACATGGTCTGGCCTTGCATGGCTGCTGGGAGTACCTTAGAAGTGAGTCTGCTGGTTGCTGCACTCTTATTTTTTTTACTACTGGAGTTGGTTTTGGAATAACACGTTCATGTTGAACGTACACAGAATTGAAACCATGAAGAATAACACTCAGTGAATTTTTGGGCTGAAGTCCTGTGCTGGTAATGGCTCAGGAAGGCCTGGGTTTCTGAGCTGCTTTTCCCAACCAAGCTGACGGGACTTCTGTGTTGTGTGAGAGAGGAGACCCATCTGGGCCCTGACGGTACTCGGTTTGCTCTCTGATTCTGGCTGAGGTCTTATTCAGCCGGGAATAGTTGTAGGAATAACCTGGTGCCAGAGTTGCAAGGATGGAAAGCTCTCATTCACAGTGCACCGTATAACTCCTGAAACAGAGTTCAGCAATGTAAAAAGAGTAGTCAATCCTTACATGTGCCAGAAAGGATTTAGCCAAATGTTCCCTCCTCTAGAAAAAATGAATGTGGTGTCTGTTGTCCCTCTTATCTCTTATGCTGTCAGAAAAAATATGTATGAAAACATTTCCTACCCCTATACTCCCTCATTGACTTTCAGGGCACAAATTTGACTGTAGACCATTCTCTGGAAACGCAAGGTCTCTGCCTACCCTTTCCTGACCATCTGAGCTGTTTAGCAAGCAGTCTCACTTGCATGAGCTTGCTGTCCTTGGTTGATGATGTGCTAATTTTGTTATCCTTTTCAGTCATCAGGAAGGCTTTATGCAACTTTGCTGCAGATTATTATCAGTTTCCCTAGCTGCCTGCCTGCAGTCTGTATCTGAGCACTGAATTTCAAGATGATGCTGCAGTTTTCATTCAGACACTAGTCCTCATTGCCAGCTAGGTCAAGTGCTAATTTATCTTACAGTTCAAAAGTGCTCTCTTATTTTTTTGTGTGTCTGCGTGAAATTGTGCCATTTACCAAATTTACTTTATTTTCCTTTGGCTGAGAAACTTCCCATTGAATGATCACTCAATCCCACTTCTCTGTTGATCTCCAGATCCAGGCCTGTCATTACCATGGACATCTCAATTTTCCTGCCCACGTCCATCAATATCACAGCTCCTCAGTGCCATGATGGCTTGCAGCCAGTGAACTGCCTCAATGTCACAGCATGCTTTCGCTTCAGTGGCAAGCGTGTTCCTGGAGAAATAGGTAAGGTACCTGTTGGGAGGTTGACCTGGAGTCAAGCGCTCCCTTTGGAGTCAGTAACAGAGCTTTTACATGAAATAAGCAGTTTTGAGATGAGCTGAACTATACAATTTCAGAAAGTCAGAGGCTCCCTGGGAACTTTCCTGGGCATGTTTTTACCTTCCAATGAGGCTAACATAATACTGGGGCAGTTTTGTCCTCAGTGAAAGGATGGAGAATGTGTTCTTGGGTTTACTGCAAGGACAGAGAACAAAGCAGCAGCTGATGCTTTGTAAGTTCTTATTCCCTGTTTACCTTTTAATAACACATTTCTGTATCCATATCCTCTATAAATGTTATCAGAAAAAAGTGTGATTTGCTCCGTATTAATAGCTTTTGAAAATCTACAAGGAGCTCTTGAAACAGAGCACTATAAATCTGAATTCCTACCAGACATGAGCAAATCCTTTTCTGTGCATCTGCTTACTTGTCTGTAAAATGATTGTAAATAGCCCAGTATTTTACTGAATGCAAAAAATATCTTCCAGGTTAATTAGTCTCTGTAAAACACATGGAGTTTCTCAGTGAATGGAATTGTATAAGGTGTGTAATTGTGAAAGCCTTTACGTCTTGGCTGCATTAAAATATTATTAATGTCTTTTACATCCCAATGTTTACAAGTCTTAGGTATTGTGTGAAGTGGTATGGGATAGACACAGCATCTCTAAATATTGTAAGGTCTGCGTTTATCTAGTTCAGCCATGATGTTTTACCTTTGCCATGCCTTAGGAATGGCAGAGGGCTTGCATTGTGTTGCTCAGGGAAGATATCTCAGCCTCAGTGTGCTGCATCTCTGCCATGGGTCTGGTGAGGAGCTGGGAGAAGCAGTGCCTCCTTCTGCTTTGTGCTCCAGCCTTTCTGAGCCACTAATCGAGAAGGGCGAGAGTTGCATCTGTGCATCCCGGTATGCAGAACTTGCTGTAGTATTTGGATCTTAAATGAGTCTGAGAAGAAAAGGGCTTCTTGCTACTTCTGCTGCCATTCACATTTAGTGAGAACTACAGGCTGCTTGTTGAAGTTGCTCTCTGCAGATTGTCACTTTGTCACTTGAACAGCTCAAAAAAGTGGAGAATTTAAGATTCCTCTGGATTCTAATGTATTGGTGCAACTGAAACTTCAGTTTCTATTTTTGCACTTTCTCCTTCCCTGTAAATGATGACTCAGCAGACAAATACATACTTTGATAAAGTGTTTTTTGTACTGTCTGATACTTTGTTAAGAAAACACTTATCTCTGAGTGCTTCCTTTCTGAAAATCACTGAATAGATTTTTCTGAATATCTATGTTTTCTTGTATTCCTAGGGGTAGTGTTTAAAATGTTTCCTTTGCTTTAATTTCGTATCACCAGACCTGTGGCTAAAAGTGAGCTGTGATCTGCCTTGTTTTGCAATCTAAATATCTATTCTCCTTGTTTGCAAAAGACCTATCTTCCTGCTTCATCATGTCTTGTAAAAGCCAGCTGAATTCCTCTGTGTTGTCATACAAACTGCACTCACAATGATTTATAGCAGTGAAAGCACATGTGCATCTTCTTTGGTGAGTAACATCCATCTTGTTACAAAGAATTTTTTTACTGTTAAGTAGATTATTATAAAACTTCCAACCATTGTCCTTTTATACAATGCTTCTAGCAAAGTGATTTGTCTTGAGAACATTGCAGCCAGAACTATCTGACTGTATAAAACCCCTTGGGGGAATGATCTGGATAAAATACCTCAAATAAACTTTTGGTTTGTAATCTAACAGTCAGGCCATTTTAAATATGTTGCAGTTGAAGAGTACCAGTTAACAAAAGGTGGAACAATTCATGGAAATGCTGCAATGACTCCTCTCCGGCATTGTTAAATGTGGGGAAAAAAATGGAATATCCCTGTAGGTACATTGTTGTCCAGTTTGGACTTCGAAAGGCATATGGAAGTGTTAAAATGCTATGTCAAAATTTTGTGGCTAAAAGTACTGGGATTGTCTCATCTTTGGATGTCTAGGGGTGGTCTGTTAAGTCAGATGGTGAGAACACAGTGCTCTCTGGGAAAGTTACTCCCCTAAGGCTTGTCAGCACGGACACTCAAGACTGCTGCTTACTGGTGAAAAGCTGGGTGTTGCTCATGCTTTTGGGCAGCTGAAGTTGGTCATCTACTACACAATGTTTAGAAAGTCAAGCTGAACATACAGGCAGCGTTCTTCTGTGGCAAATGTGTGTCTTCAATGTTCATTTGAACATGTGGTTATTTCATTAGCTAGCATGTGAAGGAAAGCTATCTTCATCTAATACTGCCTCACACTTGCATATAAATATTCCCTACTGTCTTTTGGTTTTAATTTTTTTTTTTTTCCAGTGGTAGTTGCAATACTACTGGTCATGTAACAGCTATTTGAGGATCTTTATTTATCGGTACTGCTTGTTTTGTGGATACCAATTGCAGACTACAGTCTTCAGAAGAAGGAATTTATTGCTGAAATGGTTTTGTCTGAACAATAAACCATGCCCAAGTGAAGCATGTGCTCTGCACTGTGTGCCAAGCATTGTCTGACCCTTCGCTTTGCCTCTGCGTTTGCTGGAGAACTGAGTGTCTAGTTGTGCACCCACCAACAGAGACAGCCTCTGGTACATCTTGGATGTGTGAGAAATACGGCATTTCAAGTTGTCAGTCTTTCACCTCAGAATCTCACTCAGGCTGTTCCTCCCTCACCTGAGGGGCCATTGCTTTGTCTCCTCTGAGGTCTCTGTATCTGCAGAAAAGGCAAGGATGAGAGAAAGGCCTTTCCTAGTCTGGATGAGCAGGCTTCATCCTGTTTGGACCATGCACTTCCGGGTGACGAGGACAAGAAAACAGAGGCTGCTGGCATCTCTGTGCATCAAGTGCTGTTACTGCATTCATATCTGCAGGAGAATGGAAAGAAACTTGTGCCCACAGTCTGGATAATTTTCTCAACAGCAACAGTAACAATAATACTAATTATAGTGCCAGTGTAAGAATTAAGTGAATTTTAAGTAGCTACGAAATGAATGGTTTTAGGCATTTGGCTAGAGTTAGGCAGATACGTTAGAAACGTCTTCAAAGTTTCTCTTGTACTGTTCACTTCAGAGGTGATTGCTTGTGTGTTGATCCATTTCTAGGCTAGTCTTCATGTCCCAAATACTGTTGCCTGAAAGACTGGTGTGAAATTTAATGTGGGATAACAGGTTGCTTGACTGCTATCACTCTGTTTGTATACATTTGTAGGACTGAAGAAACAAGCCTGATCCAAAGCCTGATGAAAGTGGATGCTCCTCTTCTTACCTGTATCCTGTTGTTGTTTGGTACAGGAGTATTATTTCTGCCTGTCCCTCATTTTTCCAGTCTCCTTGGATGTGGGCCTAAGACAGTCCTACCCTCTGAATGCCTCAAAAGCTGGGATGCTGCATGAATGTATTGTTCAGTGTATGCCTGGAGCAGTGAGGATGGCCCCCTACTTAGAAGCTAGGGACAACACTATGAGAAAGAATTTGAAACAAAGTTTGAAGTAAGCAGAAAAGGAAAGCTTTTTGGAAGAAGACGGGGAGAATGTCCTATGTATGTTGTCATTTGCTAGGGCAATTTTTTTTTATACTTTCGTTACTTAAGAATTTTCTCTGCAAGCAAAGTTCATGAATCGTTTTCTCCTTGTAATTACTGGTAGAGAAGGCAAAGAAGCACATTCCTCTTCCAAAGGCTTTTTGTTATTATTTAGTAAGTTCTTAATTTTCTCCATGTGGTGCCTTCCCCCGACTTCCCACCTCTAATCAGTACTATAGCTAGTAGTTTAACAAGCAGTTACAGATGTGCTTATTCCTGCTGAGCATTTTGCTGCCTGCTTTTTATGTGCTGTAGCATCATCTGAGTGGGTGATGGAGGGATGTACTGGGCAGCTCGGGGTGTGTAACTCCGCTATTAGCACAGCTGGCTGTGATTCCCATTTTAGCTTACGCGATACTGCTGCCCAATTTCAATTTCACTCCTATCTACTTCAGGGCTACCTTCAGCCCTGTGAGAGGACTAGTCTTGTATCATGACTACGTATGTGCCACGTAGAATAAAACTCCATAATAAATGCCTGCTGCCATTTACTTGATGTGTCTGTTACTGGCTGGAGTAAATCGCCCAGTCTGCTGGCTGGTGGTCCTCTTGCAAGCGTGATCAAAAATTTCTCAGAGGGAGCTGTTATCAAAGCTTTTAGGCATTTAACTTCAGTTATGGAAAAGTAGTAGTCATTAGAAAAATCAAGCCCTTCATCTGAGCTCATCAAATCCATGCCAGAGTTTTACTTTGATCATGTGAAGTTGGGTGGGCAGATCCCCAGAAACATTTCTAACCAGATATGCTTAAAGCTGCTGGACAAATATTTGAAGGCATTGCCTGCAAGAGTTAATTTATTAGCGAAAACTTGCCTCCTTCCTACTGGAGTAAGCAGGAGGAATTTACACCACCCTCAGTTCTAAGTTTGGCCAGTTAGCTCCCCAGCCTGGTTGCTTTTTGGAAGCAATGAAGCTGGGGGAAAAAAAAAAAAAAACCTTACTCATGGTATTTCAGTTTTTCCACTGATGTGACATCATTGGATATAACATAGAAACAAGTTGTCAAAATAAAGGGGAGGCGGGGGGGAGGATGGGAACTGTGCTGCTTGATTGAAAACATCCAGTGCTGTTTCAGAGAGACGGTAGCTGTGATCGCTTTGCTTGGAGGCCTGGTAGAGGGCTCACATTGGGACGTTCTCCGCGCCTGCAGTGAGGAATTGTTCAGTATCAGTAGTACATTGTGCTTCCTTCTGAGAGCCTCCAGGCCTCCCCAGGTGCTCCTCAAGTTCTGCAGCCCTGCCTTCCTTTGGTGCTCCTCCGTCAAAGAGGGCTGCGTCTCCCTGTGAGGCTTTTTGCCTCTGCCTACGCAGGGCCTAGGTTTGCTAACGGAGTTTTCTTGTCTTTATTCTTGGGATGCCGGTGCAGATCTCAGCATGCATGCGCACATGTGAGGTCTTGAAAGCGGAAAGCAGACAATTGGGGATGGCTGTGGGATGTGCACACTTTAAAAAAAAAGAAAATAAATCTAAGAAACAGACTGCTGGGATTTTAAACAGGCTAAACTTTGTGTTTCTGGTTAGGTGGTGCTCTTTAGTGAGACTGAGCGATCACGAATTCAGTGAGCTTTTGGTGCTGAGCTTGTCAGAGTTTGAAACACTTTCAAGGCATTATACTTCTAAGCAAGTTATTCTGCTGAAAGCAAGCAAAAAAACAGTTCAGGTGGAGCCCTGTGATGGTAGTTATGCTGATTCCTCAGCTGTGACTTTTTGTACTACTTAGAGTATGTCTCTGGTTGTTTTACGTCAACTTGTGAATTAGCTTTTCATCAGAATGCAACACACTGCAAATGGAAGTGAGGTCAGTTTGAATTATGTGAATTGCGGATGTTCACAGACAATTTGCACCAAGTTTTACAACATCTTTAAATAAACCCTTCAAAGTAGTGAAATTTCAGTGGAGACATGATTAGAGGTGATAGCATTAGCAGCTGTGTTGATTTAAAGAGATCAGAGTTTTCATTGATTTTAAAAAGACCACTACCACAAAACCAAATAAAACCACAACAAAACCCAGCAAAGACCACTTGCTGAGATTTGGTGTAGAGTACCTCAGTCCAGAAATGTGTTACATTTACATTGATTGTTTATAAAATTCTGGCTTTAGAAAAGTTTACATTTATGGGGCATGTATTATCTGGCATCAATCATTTAGGACTTAAAACATAAATAAAAACCAAAGCAGTAATTTGGCAAGGACCCTACATATGTAATAAATCAGTAAGGGAGCTGATGCTGGCTGTCAATTATGAAAATTATCAACTAATTAAGCCATTTATAGGCAGCCAATCTCATGGTATTCTCATTATTGCCTTGATAGCAGCTGAAGTCAGTACAGGCTGTGGTCTGTGATGAGTGGAACAACCTCACAGCCAGTGTTTCCCTTGCCTGTAGACAGCAGCAGAACACTCATTCGTGCTTCTGTTGCAGTTTCATTGCTCCTATTGTTGCCTTTACCCACAGGAAAGGTATGGGCAGCTTGGATTATTCAATCACTGTAAAACTACTTCAGGTAACAAATAAGTTTTCTTTTGGACACAGATAAATCCAGTTGCAAACCAACTGATTGTGTTAAGCTACCTATCCTGTAGAACAGCAGGAAACTAGATTTACAGAGATACAGCTCATTAGTCTCTGGGTATGTCTTCTATAAACTGCCAGGGATGTGTTACATCTAAAAGGGAGATACTGAGTGCAAGGCAGCAACCTATATTGAAGGTCTAAATGCTAGAGATGACTGGGAATCAACAAAAGTAATTGTCAGGAAGTGCCACATCCTGGTTGACATTTACATGGTTTGTGCTGTTCTAGAAGGAAAAGAAAGCTTGAGGCTGCTACTGTTGTTTGTGTTGTGTTTTTGCTTTTTCTGTTAGCAGCATAGTTTAAGCATCTTTTGTTTCTCTCTCTCTTTTTTTTTTTTTTTTTTTTTTTTTTTTTTTTTTTTTTTTTTTTTTTTTTTTTTTTTTTTTTTTTTTTTCTCCTTTTAATTAAGTGTGCGTGTCTAGGTGTATTTTTACACATCATTTCCTACAGGAACGGATGGGCTGGTAAACGTAGTGTCACAAAACCTGGGAGTACGTTAGTAATTGGATTTGGTTTTGTGCAGCCACAGGAAACTTAGTGATTGATGGAGGGCCTGCAAGGATTGACCTTTCTTCAAACACACATGTCCCGGGGTCAACAGGATCCATTGATAGGTGGCTAGAAAATAACTATTGTTCACTGACATCCTTTGTTTTCTTCTTCTTCTTCCTTTTTAAAACAGGTTTGAATTATAACTTGACTGCTGATGTGGCAAAGAAGGAAAAGAGCCAGCAACCCAGAGTTTACTTTGTGACTTCTGGAGAGACTGTGGGGCAGATCACAGAGAAGTTACAACTGTCGCACATGCAGGAAAAGTGTGAGCATTACCTAGCGTATGTCAAGGTCAGTTCATTCCTGTCCTTACTTATGTTGGCCTCACTGCAATGTCGTTCTTTTTTTTTTTTTCTTTTTAAATATTCAATCAATTACAGTGGTGCTGCTTGGCTTCAGATATTCTTTATTTTCCTGACAGAAGGATGAAGCTTTTTGGGTGGAAGCTCAGAATTTCTTGCTTGGCATGGTTTGTCAGTCAGAGCGCCACTGGGCATTCAAGACCCAGTGCCAGGAGTACGTATTTTATATACTTTTGATCAGGCGCATTTGCCCCCGCAAATGTCTTTCTTCTTTTGGTTTGGTTTGTTGCTACACTTGTTACACTCAAAATAAGGAGGCAATGTTTTGTTTTGGCACTAGGTTTAGTGTTTAATTTTGTGTAAGGTCTGACTGTGCAAGGGGCCGGTGATGTAATCTGCATGGGAATGGCAGGATAACGTGGGATCCATCCTGAAGCAATTGGGCTCTTGAGTTTGAAAAGCACCCTAGATCTCATCTGAGCTGGAAAATAGCAGTGAGATAACTTAATTTCACATGTGCTGTGGTCCTAGGGATACAGAGAGCACTTTCCAGGCATGCTGGGACATAGAGAGGTTCTGTTCTTCCTGCTACAAACTCTTTGTCCAGGTTATGCTACAACTGTAGTCATCTTGACGTAGCAGCTGTTGTTGAAGAAATCTCACCCAGGTGCCATTCTGTTTGCAAAGTAAGCACAATAGTTTTCTTCTCAGCTGAGAAATGTATGGAATGGGTTTGAAAATTATATAGGAAGGAGATTTATCTTTTAAACTGCTTGTGTTACAAGCATTAATCTGTATCACTAGCTTAGAGGGCAGTATGAGGCAATATGGTTGTGTGGCTGAGTTGCATATCCTCCTTACTGAAGGACACAGTCCCATAGTATGACATAAATTCAGTGGATATCACTTGGCACTGTCTTGTTTTGAGAATCCAGAAGGTCCAGACATCTCTAAATGTATAAACTTTTCCAGGAAGCTTCTTTGTACCTAAAAACTGTGAGAACGGGAGATAAAATTCATCCTTTGACTTTATCAACATTTTGTGCATGGCTGTTGAAAGAAAATAAAATAAATAAAGGGACCACCAAAGAGAAAAAAATTTCCTATTAAGTTGTGTGGATCTCTGGGAAAAGACTAGATATCTTCCGTGTTTTCTTTTTTTTTGTTTCTGGAACAACCTTTACTTTCTGCTGTGGAAAAGCTCATTAAGCAAAATGTAGACATATGATATAACCATTACTTAGAAAATGTGGCTGTGAGTTTACTAATTCTGGTCTTTCTCAAATGAGCACCTCTGGTTAGGCTTTAATGTACTGAGTTCAGATGAAAAGGATCATGTCCCCGTCTATCTTAACCCAATAACAATTTCTTTCACATTAGTCCTGTTGTAGTTTTTGGGTACTGCACAGAATTTGTTAAAGGGCAACATATGCCCAGGAAACTATTTTATTTATTGTAACATTTCTAGCTGATGTTGGAAATGCAAAGGTAAGAACTATTTTTCTGGAGAGTTCCTGGGAAATTTGACTTTTATAGGCAAGATAAACTTTTAAACATGTTTAGAAACACCAACAACTTAAAGCAAAACAGCTGGTTAACAAATAAGACTACTGGCTTTCTATATGATATAAGCAGCTATTTTTCACGGTTGGAAGAATAGCAGGAAGTGTCGTTTGTTCATGTAAGGGAGAATGCGATGTAGTGGAGAAAGAAGAAAATCCCTATGCTTTAATGGGAAAGGTGATATGATCCACAAAGCTACATGACATTAGAAACATCAAAGAGAGCCCTGCAGACTCTGGAGGAGTGGAAATGGGGTCATGATCTTTCACTGCTATCCTTAAGTAACAGCTAGTAAAACAAAAACAAAAACTCTGAAAAAACAAAGAAAAAACCTTCCCAAACTCCAACCAGAAATCTCCTTGATTGCATAGTTTCGTGATGGAATGGGTGATAAAATATGTGGACTTAAAATATATGAAGCATTTCACTTTGGCTTTCCTCCTTCATTTTACCTTACTGCATGCCTGATGAATTCGCCTCCATGGCAAATTGGGTTGTTTGCAGTTGCGTCCTTAATCTGTTCACTTAATTATTGTTCATTTGAATCTCCAGTGACAAATAAGTTTATATGGTAACATGAGAATGTGAATTCTGGACTGTCTGTGATCAAGGATAGAGAAGCTGTTTGGACTTGTGTGTGACCTCACATGCTAGCTTGATAAACCCTACTAGGAAACAAGGTGTCCAGTCCAAATGGCACGCAGCACAGCTCTGTAGGTGACGTTAGCTAAATGAAAGCCTATGCCAGCCCTTGCTGGATCACACTGTCTTACCAAATTGAAGTTCTAGCATGTTGGAGGCATAAAGCCAGGAGGACTGAGGAAAGTTGTGGAAAAAATAGACCTATACAAGCGTGCCGTGATTTCTTTTGACGGATTTGATCTCAAGAGACTGCAGTGAAACTGAGCACTGAAAGAGTTGCAGGCTGCAAATAAACTGTCAAGGATAATAATTAAATTGTTTTGCAATTGATAAATCTCAATGTTTTGAGCTTGAGCTTTCCTGTTTGTGATCCCCTGTCAGGACAGGAGCTACTCCTGTTCTTATTGCTGCTAAAGAATTTGAGTATTAAAGTCTGTCTTTCCTCATAGCTGCATGACTGAGAGACACAGATCTCGGAAAGTTTGTAGGATATGCTTAGCTCAGAACTTGATCTTGTACAAGGTGGGCTACCAAATTACAGTTCAAGTTTCTAGAATTATTGTAATTCATGAGAATTCAGTAGAAAATGAATAGCTGGTGCAAGTGGCCATTAGTTGAGAAGTTCAGGAGCATTGCTGGTTTTCTTATGTCGGTATGTAGCTGATCCTCGCTGTTGCTGGGAAGCTGCTCCGCTGCTGGACAGTTCCTTTTCCGGCCACCCGGGAATGATGGTGCTGCCAGTCTCCTTCAGTGGTGGTAAAACTAGTAACAGGAGATAAATGTATTACATGGTAGCCTTCCAACAAGT
Organism: Tetrax tetrax; assembly: GCA_009806455.1. Taxonomy (NCBI): domain Eukaryota; kingdom Metazoa; phylum Chordata; class Aves; order Otidiformes; family Otididae; genus Tetrax; species Tetrax tetrax. The sequence continues at coordinate 294,729 of WHYT01017079.1, read as the reverse complement.
TCCCTGGAGGAAAATAAAGTAAAAGTTTAAATGTGATTTTTTTTTTTTTTTTTTTTTTTTTTTTTTTTTTTTTTTTTTTTTTTTATGTATTTGGTTTTTGGTAGAAGGAATGGCAAACATAAATGTGAGAAAATGAAACATGGTGCTAAGAGAAGAAGGAGCAGAGATGCAGAAGTGGGTAGAAACAGAAAAGATGAAGAAAATAAATGGGTTTGGAGGCTTTACAAGTGTCATCTTAATATCCAGGGCCGCAGCTGAAATGTAAAGTTTTCTCTTAGGCACTTGTTCAGAAGGCTTCAGCTGTGTGTTTAAGGTGGGCTGTGATCAGGGCATCAGCTCTGAGGAAATATTGTTTCCCGTTTCCAGTACCTGCCCTGGTTGTTTCCTACTTGTGTAGGCTCCCCTAATGTTTTGGGTAGGTTTGCCTGAGAATAGGACAAGATAATTTAACACAGACAGCAAAGCAGATTATACTTGCAGATTTATAGGCTCAAATCTTGTTTTCCTTGATTTATCACAAAGGTGTAGTGGTGATGATGGTAAAAGCGCCTTGTACGATTCCTGCATTTATTAAAGAAACATCTTCTGGTTTCTTAGCTCACCATGGGCCAGCCAGCTGGGCTGCCTGTTGCTACCAGTCACTGCTGTCTGTGTGCAGAGTGAACGTTGTAATAGCTTCAAACACCATCAGCAGTCCTGGCACATGATTAAACTAGACACAGCATTTATATTTTCCAGAGATCTTTATCTTGGTGACTGTCTGGTTGTTTTAAGCAGTCTCATGTTGCTCATTGTATTAACTCTTATTGGATCTGGTTGTACCTCATGGGGAGGATGGGACTGAGAAGCAACAGAGGAGCAGTGATACTAAAGGCTTTTCATAATGGTATGTGAGGTGAGGAGCTTGTGCTATGTTGGCACAGGCAGGTTTGGAATAAAATGCTGCCTTTTCAGCAGAAATTGTACAGCTATGTTTTGTTCATTGCTGAATTCTGTCACTAGATTTTGTGGTTTTAGGTTTCTGGCCTTCATCTGCCATGCCTCACTGTTACCTTGGATCTCTAAAGATACTCTGGGCTGCTCATCTCACACGACTTCATCTTTAGTGCTCACCAATTTTAGTTACTGTCTGTGGTTATGATTAGCATACACTGTCACCATCACATGTGATGTAGAGAGTGTATTGTTTTGATCATTTGGAAGATGAGCTTTCTTCTGAAAGTTGTCTGCCTGTGAATTAGCTTGTCTATGTTAAGGTTTGGCTAGTGGTGTTACAGGACACAGAAAGACAGCCAGAGACACTCAAGAGTTGATTTTGAAAGTTCTTGGTGA
>WHYT01017079.1:282702-293377 GCA_009806455.1 Tetrax tetrax | reverse complement strand
TTTTTTTTTTTTTTCCTACCCTTTTGCTGAGCCAACTGGAGAAACTGTCAGGCTGAGCCAGATGCAGTCATAGCATGTGTTCAGTCTTAAAGGGCTATGGGATAGGTTGGGTGATCAAGAAGCGCAGAGGTTTATTTACAGAAGCATACTTTCCGGAACAATTCTGTTTTACAAAACTGCGCAAAGTGTACTCCTAATCTATTAGCACAGCCTGCTTCCCACCCAGCAGGGCAAAATAAATACAGTTTTAGCAAAATAAATATAGTGCTTTCTATTGCCTTACCCTGTTGTAAAGTGATCAACCCTCTCTTTTCGGATACCCTTTGGCCGGCACTATGTAGAGCTGTTGTCTCACCTTGACAAATAAGCCAGAGGGAAGACAAGCTGCATTTTTTCCAAGGTCAGCTCATATGGGCAATGGAAGAACAGTTGTTAGCTGCATAACTCTGGGTTTCTTTTAATTGCCTCTTAAGTACAGAGATTTAGACGTACCAGAAAGAGTATTAGGAGTTGGTGGGAAGAGTGACATCTCTGAGCTAAGCATTAACTATATAAAGACTTAAATACTGTTAATGACCATGGAGTTGTCTTTGGCTTTTCCAAAGGTTTTTGCAAGGTTCACTAAGAGCAAGTAATGTTGTCTTTCCAGGGTGAGCTTATACTCAAGTTTGAAACTGTCCTGCACAATGTCGCCAAAATGAAGCTGCCAAATATGCCTGGCACCAGCATCCTTTCAGAGGGGACCCATGCTGCAAGTGGTTAAGTGCTGTAAGATCTGACATGGCTGGTAGTGCAGCTCCATAGGAGAGCAACTTGTGGCAGATATTGTGCTATTAAATGTTTTGGTGCTTTGCCCTCCTGGGCAGTGTAGCTAGTAGGGCTGTTTGGTAGACCAAAAGGCCTTCGTGTCCTGAGGCCAGTGGGAGGTTTTCATCTGTGAGCTGAAGGCAGAGGTTTTACATGGATGGCCTCCCCTGCCCGTCTTCCCAGGTTTTTAAAGAAATTACTTCTATTCCACTCACACTGGTAGATGACATAACTGGGTGCCAAATGTCTCCTCCTTTCTGGTTGGAGAGTGTCTTTGAGTATTTTCTGCTCTGTATGTTCTGCTTGTGCATTAGAAAAAAAAACACACACACAAAAAAACCCCACCAATAAAACAACTAAACAAAAAAACTCCATTCCATTTCAAGTTTTAGCAAGACTTTTTTACTTTAATTCACTGTTGCTCTTCGACTTTTGCCAGTGTGTATGAAAAAGGCCAAGTATGCTGTTTATGGCCCAGGCAGAAACTTGGTTGCTCTGGTGGAGCTGCGGTCAGACAAAGTGCCTGGTCAATCACATTCATGAATCCAAGTAGAGAGATTTTATGTTCCTCAAATGAAATAAATATCATTTTCAATGAGGCTCAGTCAGTAGGCTTACAGCTGCTGAAATTCTGCTTTGCCTGCCTTGTATTTATTTTTACCTGCCTTTTTTTCAACTGCCTTGTTCCCTGCTAAACCCTAAAGGGATCCAAATCTATGAACTTGAGCCCTTTGATAAACTTGTCCCTTTGATATATTCTGTAATGGGAAAGAAATACTTTTTTTTTTTTTTTTTAAAGCAGTCTCTCAGAAATACGTATTTCTTAAGTTTTAATGGAGTAGAGAATTGCATGTAAAGTCTTCATGAAGCATGACGCTTCATTGCTGCTCTTAGACATTCAGTAGCAGCATGCCTGGCTTTGCTGTCTGCCCACTGACGCGTTTTTATCTGATACTATAGTTCCTCAAAAAGAGATTTAATTTGCAGATTGAACTGTTTGGAGACCCAGGAGGGGCAGAACATGACTCTCTTTGGGAGGAGGATAGCAGAGCCCACAGTTCGGAGAGGCTTTAGTCTGAGAGGAGTCATTGCATTTCCAGGTGACAGCGCTTTTAGGAAGTGAATGGCCAAACAAAGATAAAAGAGGTGGTGCACTTTGTGCTAGGAAAAGTCATTTCAAAAGGCAGGTAATAATGGATAGGAATATTTTTGCTTTCTCTGGCACTCCTGGTTAACCAAAGAGCTTGTTTTCTCAGGTGGAAAGAAGCAACAAAGAAGGCAACGCTACTATTTTAGAAACTTTCTAAGCTTGTTTTTTTGTACAGAGTGATATAAACTAAACACATGATGGCAAACTGTGCCATAAAAGTTTATTAGTACTTCTTTGGGACAAATTTACACTTAAGGGGAATATGCTTAATGCTAGAGTCTTGCTGCAGAAAATTACAATAGGGAACAGCTTGTTTGTCTTAGTGGTTTTCCTGTTTATAACACATGGAGGAATATCAGTTTGTGCGGTAATCTCAGACACACACATGTACACGGTCAGCCTATCCTGTCCAAACTGAGGAGTACCTAAAATTATCACCCTTTCATTTTGTTACCCTTAGGAAGGAATGAGCAAGGCACTTAATTGGGAAACATTGGAGGCAACTTCCAAGAGAAAACTCCTCTGTAGGCTAAAAAGAAAACAATTAATGTTACTGGCTGTGGCTTCTGGGTATGTTCCAAATGTATAACCTCCCAAGTCTGTTCTGACTACGAGGTCTCCTGGGAGACTCTTACAGATGCTGTGTTTGGTTTGGTTTGGATGGCAACGTGTAATGTTAATCCGGTGCCCTAATTCATACCGAAAGTGCATGACAGTATGTTTGAAGAAATGTGGGAGTAATAGGTTGCAGGCATAGAGCTTTTTTGGCAGAAAATGCCTTTTCTCCCTTTCTTCCCCACTATGTAACTTCAGTTGTGGAACTGAATTAATCTTGAACTCCTGAGGTCCAGAAACAGTTGAAGAAAGCCCCATACCATGTGCCATTACCCTCACCCCCGCGCACCCACTGGCATGTCCGTATGCAGTGGGGTAGTTACAGACGGTATGGTTGTGCTGGTGATCAAAAGTTATGTCCCTGGTCGTAGGCTTCCGGTTTATTGCATAATGTTTATTATCGATTCCCCTTGTAGAGCTCCATGAGCTCTCCTGGAGTCCCATTTATTTTAGGGAATGTTTAGTATTCTGTACCTTGATCCTGCATGTTGACCTACGCTAGCTGTGCTCCTCTAGAGATCTGAAATAGGTAATTATTCAGGAGTTCACATGTTTTCCACTTGCCCACAATGTCTTTGACTGAATGGCACATGCCTAAGCTTGTTTCCTGACTTTACATACAAGATGTTCTTATGGATTGGATGCCTTAGGCAAATTAGCCTGTGCTTCTCCACTTCGGTGTGTCGTGATTTTACAATGGCCTTTTCTCCCATCAAATGTTTGTGGCCACTGTGCTTGCTGTCAGTGCTTATTTTTGTTTTAAAAAAATTACCACCTTCAAAAAGAAGCATAGTTTCGAAAGCTGTCCTCAAAGCAGCGAAATAGTCAAATTTTATGAATATGTTCAATCAAATTTTGAGGATTTATTTCATCCATTGGTGTCCTCTGACTGACTCACAGTGTAATGTACCATTTGTTTTCATCTGGTGTTAAAATTTGTATTGCTGCATGTGAATTGCACAACTTTAAAAGAACAATTTGCAGATGGGCATGTTGTAAAGGCGACATGTAACACAAATAACTAATTGATTCTTAAGTAAAAACTCAGTGTTACTGCACCAGAGAGGTTTCTCTGATTAAATTCCAACAAGAATGTAGCAACTTCAATGTTTCACAGAAAACTTAACCAGAAGATTTTCTACTCTGCCTTTATTGTCAAGTTATTGACCACTTTTTCTACCTAAGTTGCACCTATTGGTGTTCATGGTTTCTCATATGTAGTGCGATCAGTTTCCTGTAAGTCAAGTCTTCCTTTAAGTTATTCGTGAACATTTATCTTTTCAGTGAAAAAATGAAAAATACTTAATGAATGGCTTTTACATGCTTTTTATGCAAGTTAGATTATTGCCATCTATTTTGAATCACTATTTATGCCTAGGTTTAAAGGCACTGAATATGTTTTACTGTGTGATATGTGAATGTGCCTAATACTGTAAGGCTAGTACTGGGTGATAGCCTGACTGTAATAACAAATAAAAATGAACAGGAAGAGAATCCTGAAATAGTTTGTTTTGTTGGGTGGTTTGGTTTTTTGGGTTTTTTTTTTGTTTGGTTTTTTTTTTTTTTTTTTTTTTGTTTGAGTCGTGTCCATCCCTGTCCCCCGCCCCGGAGAAGACTCAGGTCTTGTGTTTAATTCTAGACTGAAATGTGAAGCATGAGCTGTAAATCTAAGGGAATCTAATGTGAGGGTAAAGTAAATTTACTACTTCCTTCTTTTGGCACACACACTGCATCACTTAAGACTTCCTTAGATGACAAAATAAGTTAAAAATACAACCGGTTAAACTTGTCATGACTTAGTAACTTTCATCCTATTAGCAGACACACAGCTTCTCGTTTGGCCAGATTGACTATAAGGGAACTGACATTAATGCCGCTTCGGTGAGAAGAAAAGAGTATAAAAATAGAAACAGCTAACAAAGAATGTCAGTTAAAATGGCATGTCTTGTATAAATTTATACCTTCTTTCACATATTTTTGACCTGCTAGGATATAGAAAGCACCAAGTGAAACGTACCATTAGCCATGAAAAAGTGGTTTTAGTGAAGCCCAAGTGTGTAGAGACAATGGTCTGGTGGGAAGGCTTTTAAAATCCCTTCTGTGTAAGAGACTAAGCTTTGTCACTCTGCGTGCAAATTTGGCTTCTGTGCTCTTGCTCTGGGAGCTAGAAAAGATGTGAAAACTGAAAAGGAAGAAACTTGATCGTGCTCCAATGAGTTAAAAAAAAAAAAAAAAGTTGACATATATGTAAAATTTTAACCCTCTTGCATCTCCCCCTTTTACTGGGGATAGGCAGTGGATCAGGGATGCTTTGAGAACTGCCTAGATAGCTGAGGTTATCTGTAAGATATCTCAAGTGTTTTTAGGAAGTGTTGAGGTTCTCAGTCCTTAAATAATAAAAAATAAAAAGTGTGACAGTGTTCCTACAAGTGCAGAAGCAGCAACAGTGTTGGAGCACAACCTGTAAACTTTGAAAAAATATTTTTTTTTTTTTTTTTCTCTTCAAGCTCTGCTCTGTCTTTCAGGTACAAAATCCTTGAGACCAGAGTGAAAAACTGTGAAGTGGAACCTTTTTTGTAATTGTTTTCTCATAAGGATTTTCTTTATTCAGAGAAAACAGGTGATTTCATGCAACTGTAACAGCTATAAACTAGTCGTTTTAAATCATTGAGCAGATTGCTGAGTGGTTCTGAAACGCTCTTGGTTATGTGCCACAGAGGGAAATGATTGCTTTCATGCCCTGGTAAAGTACAAAAGCCTGACAAATTCACAGGGTAAGAAACCCAGTTTTGTATGAAAATTATTACCCCTGTGAAAGTGAGTGAGTCCAGTTCCCATTTGTGGTGCATGACTCCCTCACCCCAGAAGCACCTTGCCCAGGAAAGGCTGCTGGCTTGCCTCCATTCTGTGAGCTCTGTGGTTCTTCGTGAAGAGGAGGCTTGAACCCTCCAGCTGTAATTGGCAACCTATGACCTCCCTGTGATTTGGAGATGTCAGTAGGGGCCCTGGCACATGTGAGCGTTCAGCCCATCCATTGCTTGATTGCAGCAAGGGAGCTGGAGGAGGTGGTTTCCATTTTCTTGTGTTACCCGCAGTATCGTTCCCATGAGAGCTGCCCCTATCTGCTCGGGAACTGCAGAGCAAAAATCATGAACTGGCTTTGAAAGACTGAGCCCTGGAGCACAGCCAGGTTTGGGAACTCAGTCCACAGTCAGTGCTGAGACAACAGGAGCACTGCAACCCTGACAATAGAAATCGATGGCAAAAACTACCCCAGGCTTCAGCAAGGGTTGAGGATCTAGCCTGGACACCAGGGCAGACCCTACTCACATGAAGCAGCATTTTCAGAGCCTTTCCTGAAACCACTAAATATTTCTGGTGTGGGGAAATGGGTGAGTGCTTAAGCCAGTTGGGACAGTGCTTCCACCTCTGGTATTTCCATTCCTGCTGGGACAGGTTGTGCTGTTTGCGTCTCTGCCTGACCAGTACATATTTAGTCAATTGTGGCAAAATGCATCTCTGAAATGGAGATACTGCATGGAGGTGTGCTGTGACACCATAGCCATTGCAAGCAATAAATATTATCCAAAACGCTGTTTTTTTTTATTTTTCCCTTCCAAGACCTTGGACAAATGCCAAAATTTATTTTTAAACTTTATATAAGCAACTGAAATATTTGTGATGGCTCATTTTTCTTTCCTTGCTATTTTGGGAACAATCTTAATTTTGCCCTACATTATTTCTCTTAGTCTTTTCTGACATTGGTTCTCTCTCCCCTTCCGTAAGAAAACAATCTAATGTCCTGTGTTGACTGAAGGCTGGTGGGTTCAACACAAGGTTGCTTGCTTCAGCGAACGAGCAGAGTGTATTTACGGGTCTTTTGCCATGTCCCACTCTTACCCATCAAGACAACTATCTAAAAATCTTATGTTTCTGACTGCATAATCTGTATGTGTCTTGCTTTTGGTGTTAACACTGTCCTTTTCATCTTGAAAGGAATACTCCTGATTGTAGCTTTGGAGAGCTGCATGGTGGGCAGCGAGCTTAACACTCTCGTCCTTCTAGTTCCAGTTGGAACCAGAAAGAAAAGAAAAGTCAGAAATAACTGCTGTCTTATTAAGAAAAAGAAAAAAAAATTGAAAGCTTGAAATGGCTCATGTAAAGCTTTGTATATGTGTTTTATTTTTGACATAGCTGTGGTCTTTGCCATCTGAACAGTATAGTATTCTGCTTGTGGCTGAGAAGCAGGAAATGAAATAAAGAGGTATGAAAGAAATGAAGAGCATCAGTGATGTATATATTTAGATATATATATCTCTCTCATATATTTCTATTGTCAATATGCAAGGACTATTTACATGAATTTAGGATATGATTATGTGTTTCTTATTTTCATACTTCTCTCATCTTCCTCTTCAGCTGAAATTTTTTTTCTCTCCAAATATAATGGATTGATACCTGGGAATCTTCTTCACAACAAAATGGATGTCATTTATCATCTTGGTTTTCCTACTACTAAATATCTTGTTCTTCTGAACACATTCCTCCTGTGCCAGGCTGGATGACAGGTGGAGGCCACGAGACAAGCATTGTGTAGCAGTTTTTGTTTGCCAACAGCTCAGCATTGTCCAAAAAGAGCTTAATTTATGATCGCTGGAGAGCATGGCATGTATATTAGCTTAGATTGCCAAGAAGTGTAATGCCAAACTTACACTCCACCTAGGAGCTCGTTGGTCTGTGCTGGATCTTCAGCTGACTCTAGGCTTTGGCAGAGGAATTTAGCGTACCTCTACTGCAAGTCACTTCTCTTTTAACACCTTTATATCAGCTGACAACTGTTAAAACTGTGCATCTGTAACTACATGTTGCAGTGTTTCAGATGAGTCTGCTAATTTCTTTAATGGGTATTTAGTTGGTAGTAACATAGTTAAGGAGAGGTATGATCAGATTTTGCTTATTTGTGTACCACTTGCAATTTTGAACATATGGAATGTTCTTATTCAGCTTTGTCCCCACCATTTGATCTGTACTCCATCCTCAAAAAAGTTTTCCCTTTTGAGGTGTTGCAAAAAGTTATTTTTGTGGACGCATACTCTGAATCTGAGTATGAAAGACAGGACTACATCAAACTGTGGGCTGCAAATTATTATCTTATGTGTACAGTAAACACAGATGATGGAAGTCTTGACCCACGAGATTGCTTCACTAGACAGATGGATGAAACTAACTCAAAATATGCAAGTTTATTTCATTCCCTTAGTAAAGGCCGTTGGGTCATAAAGTGTCTATAGAAACAAATCTTTATTTTTATTTTACTATTATTACCCATAATTTACTAATATTTTGACTAATATTTACAACTTTTAAGTATACATTTTCAGCTTATCCTTCATTTTGTACAGACCATACATTTCTGAGTAATGAGCTGGAATAAACTCCAGTCATTTGCATAACTAAGCATTCTGCTCTTCCCCTTTTCTCTTACTTTGAAGCAGTCTTGCTCATGTGAAGAGGGAGGGAGTGATGCTGTTTGTTAATTGCATTTACGAAACCACCTCTAATCAAATCAATTTGAAAAAGAAAGCCTGTTTAGAAGGAAGCTTGCAAGATATCCTTTCTAGGAAAAGAAAAAACAGTAAGGATATATTGTAGTAGCATCTAAAAATTCTTAACAAGACATGAACTTTTACTATGCTAGTCATGAACAAAAGCACATTTAGGAACAGTCCTTTACACTTCGAATGTGATAGTCTCTCAGAACCACTCTTACCCTCTTTGTTTGAGAATCTTCCCTGGATAATCCAAGGAAGAAGTGGCTGTAGGGGATGAGAGATGGTTGCGGCTCTTGCATACAATGTGTTGTAGTCCGTACTCATCTCAGCTAGATCTCTTTCAAGCCTGGGTTTTATGAACACAATTGCAAACGGTAAAGGGATAAATATCCATGTTTTTTACTAGCCAATGGTTGGGGGACTGTAGCACTAAACTGTATCCCCTAGAAGCGTTTACCACCACATACAAAATCAGTGTACCAAGCCCTTTCCTATTCAAGCAGCAGTGAGCAAGGTGAGTCAGCACTGCCCTTCAGGGAGAGGGCATCTGCGGAGTTTACTGTGTAGCCCGTTGTACACATGGATGAATTTAGTTTAATTAGTTAAGTCTATACCTACAGCCAATTGAAACTTGTTACCTTCTGTGTGTTTTTATTTGTGACTTAAAAAAAGATGTATTCATGTTTTAATGTTGCATTTGCAGCTGGATCTTTTCAGTTGACAATCTTCAGGTTTTTGTTGAAGCACTGAAAACAGATGCAGTTTTCCCCTTTTTTTTGTGTGTGTACAAGAAAGTGTGGTTTTTTTTTTTTTTCCTGTGTAATCTCTTTCCCAGATAGTGCAAAGGGACTAAGCTATGATGTTAAGCATATTTCATTCCAGCTTAGTCATTAAACCTTGTTACCTCATAGCCCTTTAGGCTTTCTGGAAGGAATAAATGATTCTACTGCAGGGGAAGGTAGCATGACTTAAGACATTTTTGAGGAGTTTGTCTGCAAGAAGATGCCAACAGTGGTCATCTGAAAGAAAAAGTGGCATAAATGAGGCTGACATGCATGACTGGGTGATACTCATCTCATACTTTCCATGTCTGTATCTATTTACCTTTGGTTGCCCTTACAATTAATAATAAGAAATAAGCATTTTTAGGGCACAATTCACTTGGCCCACTCCACCTGTGTATTTTAGGGTGAGACAAGTCAGACGCCATTGACTAGGTCTCCACAGGCTCACAAGAAAAACCAAGGGCGACTTGTTGGAGGTAGACATCTGCAATACAGATGTCTACATTTAGCCAAATGAATCCCACTCAATCCAGTCCAGTGTTGTCAGACATTATTTCAAGCTAAAAAGAAAAAATGTTCACTTGGTCGTGGTGCACTGATCTGTTTCCAGTATTCTGTTTATTAAGTGCATCAGACTGAATTTTAGCCAAAGGACTGGAATAGAGAAGTGGTACAGTCAAAAAACCACTTTTTACCCCCCTACCCCGTGAAGTCAAATAAAAGGGGAAAAACAAAAAAATTAAGCTTTTCAGCTGTAAATCTGAACTGAACATGGGACATACAAGTTCTAGTTGAGTGAAAAGAAATGAAAGCGAGCAGAGCGCAACTGCTGTCCTGTGTTCCTGTCTCTTCTGTCTGCTGGTCATGGGCTAAAAGATTATAGGAGTCTTTTATACATTCAAATCCTACTAATTTTATTTGGCTTCACTGAAATGTGATGGCTATCCGTAATCAGCAAATTTGTATTCCTGTATTACAGCTGAGTATCCCACTTGCCTTTAAAATGGGAACCAATGCATGTGGAAGCTCGCCATAGCCTTTCTAGTAGTAGTTGGATCAGAGCCCTGATGAACAACCCAACATCTGCGAAAGATGTTAGCTAAATGGTTTTAAATAGTTTATATTACTCTCACTGAAGAGCTTAGTGGTAGCATTGTTATGGTCTACTTCTTTTTCGTGTTTGAAATGCCTGTAAAGTTACCTTGTGTTTGAAGCCAGTCATATTTTACACCTCATCTTTTGAAAATTGAGTGGGCATAAGGGTAAGATCAGCTTTGATGGAAATTAGATGTAAGTGAATTTAATAGTACACCTCTCAATTTTTGTCATCACTTAAGAGTTTGGAGAATAGATTGTGGAGTGTAGAAGGCAGATGATGTGGCGTAGAAATGTTAATGAAAGGGGCTAGCTGAGTTTTGTGTTTGGACTCTGCCAGAATCAAGTGCCATCAGTTTTTTCTTCTTAGCAATGTCCACAGCTGTATTAAACACTTTTGCAAACAAACCTGTATGAGGGCAGGCACAATAAATTCAGGCATTACTTCTGCTCTAAGCATTCAGAGGTGCTTCCAGCTTGGTATGGAGAGGAATAAATTTCTTCTATTCTTCTGTGAAAACTCTTTTCCTTCCTGGATAGGAATAAAATCTTTTGTGTTGTGGTTTGGGGTTTTTTTGTTTCTTTTTTCTTTTTTTTTTTTTTTTTTTTTTTTTTTTTTTTTTTTTTTTTTTTTTTTTTTTTTTTTTTTTTTTTTTTTTTTTTTTTTTTTT
>WHYT01017079.1:244025-260596 GCA_009806455.1 Tetrax tetrax | reverse complement strand
TTTTTGGTTTTTTTTTTTTTTTTTCCCCTCCTTCATTTGGATGTTTTGGCAAAGGCAATCATTACCAAATCTTGCTGCCATACACTGTGGAATGGAGAGCTTGGGTAAAAGTGTGCAGATTGGTTACTCACAACTGCCAACGATGTTGTAAGAGACGGAGCACTCCAAGGTCGGGGGCCAAGGCAATAGATCACACAGATGCTTTTAAGTTGGAGGCATTGATTGTTTGCTTTAAAATTCTTCTCATCTTCCACGCATTTTGTGTGTGTGCATGTATCTGCCAGCTGGGCTACATCAGTCTCATTCTGTAAATACATTTTTCACAGTGCTTTCATTCGTGTTCTCTATTTAGGATCTTCTGTTGGTCTGTTCACTCAAATCTAGTTTAGTGCTTTGTACAGCTACAGCTTAATCCTTGTATGCCCTGTTACAAATATCTGTTGGTGTTTTTCAACAAAAGCAGAATAAGCTGTTATTTGCCCTGTTGATAGCAAAGAATTGCACTGAGGGCCTCAAGCTACAATGCCTCGAGCTGTGACCTTGCTAGATCTCCTAAGGAAAATACGGCCTAGCAAGCTGGGAAACTGCGTGGGAAAACTTGAAGACTGGAAAGCTGCAGCAAAGTGGGTGTGGGACTCTGGGTTTTGGCCTTCCTTCCTCTGAGTTAACGATCAGCCAGTTGCCTAGTATGATAATGCTCTGCTGTTGTAGGTGCTTTTATTTCGAATGGACAAAAAAAGTTTATGCTTAGATTATCCCTTCTGACTTAAGGCAGTTAACTATTTTAAAGTGAGGACCTCGTTGCTGCAGTCTGGCTGTGTGTGTTGCTAAGCAAGGGAGGCAGATACCCCTAGGAAGCAGGTGATTTTGGGTCCTCATGACCAGAGATAGTATGAAAGAAAGAAAAAACACCTAAGCATCCAGTCATGAGTCTCAATTGAAGGCTTGAACTTGGGATATCTCAAGCCTACTTTTCAGGAGATACCAGTATTACAGACGTAGGTGGAGCCAATATTTCATTTGCTCTTCCTTGCTTCCAGCAGCTGGTGCCAGCTTAGCCCCGGAGAACAACAAAGGGAGGTAGAGATGAGGATTTGGATAAAAGATGAGCCTGAGAGGTGTGTATCTCTCAGCTTTTTCTCTGAGTGACTCTCAGCAACCTGAGGGATGTGCTTTGGGAACGTCAGAGCTCCTAACTGAGTATGGCAGAAGGCAGCTGGTTGGAATTGACTTCATTGTGAATGTCAAAAATCTACCTGGGTTCAAAAAGGGATCATATGAATCCATGGCATAATACTTCAAAGATAAATGCAAAGATACAGCCCTGGACTCGGGGAGCCTTTACAGATTGCTGGAAGCTGAGACAATGTTTTGAGGGGGAGGGGGCGGTACCACTGCATGATTGCCCTTTGCTTATTCTTCTTTGACAGGATTTGCCATTGGCTGTGGTTGAGAATGGGGACAGGCTGAAACAGTCCCCTGGTCTTACTCAGTACTCTTACCCCATATTCTCATCCTCGTGAATGTTTTAACTTAAATATAGTTTAAATACCAGGGTTATAGGAAATCCTTAAACAGGGTTTTAATGAATTTAACATGTCTGCTGGTGCTTCAGTTGATTGACAGGCTTTTTTCAGTAAATGGTTGCACAAGTAGTGTGTTCTCCCAAGGCTGCACTCAGAGTATTTTACAGTGGCAAGTGGGAGGATACAGAAAAGCTGTGTCTGTAGGCACATTATAGGCAGGATAATTTGCAAAAGGATAGGCTCTGGCATCAGAAGGGGCAGGGGCTGACCTGGGAGGAGGGATGGAGACTGAGTCTGTGCTATAGCCTGAGAAAGGAACAAAAGAGTTTTACAACCCAGAGAAGTAATTGTAAATGGGATGTGAGACTCTAAGATGAATGAGTTAAAGCCAGAGGGCTGTTTGAAAGAACGTTTCCTCTTAATGTAGTTGTCCCTCCCAGTTTTCTATAATTGTCTTATTAAATAAAAAGAAGATGGTGACAAACAGTTCTACAGTGTTCCCTTGCAGGTGTGTATTTGTTTCCAGAGGGACTGTGAAGGAGGAGAGAAAGGTTCTAAAATGACCGTATTGTTATTAAACAATCCTTGTTTTTATCACTCTTTGCTTTTAAGAAATCAGCTTTTTGCACTGCTTCCTGTTTCCATAATCAACTGGAAGTGCTCTTATTAACGGAGTAGGAAGCAAATATTTCATTAGGTTTTAAGTGACATAAAAGTGAAGCTGGCTTGAAAACCCTTCTTCCTTTGCCACCTCTTGTTTAACATTTTCTTTCTTCTCCAAGTTATTGTTGCAGAGGCCCAGGATGAATATCTTGGCAATTGTCAAAGGAATGAAAAAAATACGTAAGCTCTTCTATGATTTTTACTTTTAAAAATAGTGGCTGTGTTTGTGTCTGGTCAACAGGTTCCTTGACAAGCCAATCAAATTCTGATTCCTCTGATTTAATTAAACAGGACAAAAAGCTCCCAAAGAGAGGCTGAAGTAACTTTGGAAGCCTTTTGTGGTTTAGTATTTAGCATTTTAAAATTAGGGGAAAACCTGAACTCTAGGGGGAATGACTGGGTTGGGGAAGACACTGTGATTTCAGATGATATCATTAGCCTTGGAAGATGTGTTGTGTGATGGGTCAGGCAACTGACAAGTGCTCCAGAAAATCTGGTTTTGTATGGGATACCAAAGACCAGCTACAGCTGATGGTTATGTCTATCTAATTCTCAGAAAAGAAGAAACACAGTGACAGTTGGCAATGCTCAAGCATCTCAGAGCATTTGGCCCCCTCTCGGATTATGCTAAAATTATTAAAGTTCTCCCTTCCTGGTGTACACAGAAACACTGATGATGGTGTCCCAGGGATTCAGACTATTTTGATTGCTTTCATCTGTGGAGCTCCGAGAACTTCTGTGCAGGCTCATGCAACCTGCAAGCCAGTTGTCTGGGATTTTGTAGGTCTGCCTTGACATAAGTTAAAGGAGGCATTTCCCCCCAACCTGGGCATGAGTGTGCCTGACAGCAGATGAAGACATTAGTTTGATTCTGCATTGAAGGGGGTAGGGGGTGAATGAGCAAAGAGGAGTGGGGAATCTTCCAGAGATTATTTCATGAAATATACTGTTAGAGGGGAGGGAGATCACGAGATCTTAGTAGTTTTGCACCATGGAGTCATCATGGTTGTGTCATTCCACATCCCAGAAATTGCATCTTCCAAAAGAAACGAGTGTTCAACTCAGTGATGGTATCTACCATTTCTATATGCTGCATAAGGTTTGAGACCCAGGGGACTGTAAATTTTTTTTTTTTTTTTTTTTTTTTTTTTTTTTTTTTTGCCAGGTACAAAATATAGGGCCTGAAACAAGGATATTTCTGCTCTGAAAAGAGGCAACTAGCATTTAGCAGGCTTGAAGTGTGATGGCTTGGAGCAGAAACGGTACTGGAGCAACGTGAATAGGCAGAGATGGAGACTGGCTGGGATTTGTACAGCCCGTTAAGATTGATTCAGGAGCAGAGAGGACGTGCCCTGTGGCTTTAATGAAGAATTCAGTTTTCTGATTAATTTGCAAAACAATGCTTATGGTGGTATGTCATTTCCTCATCTCATGAACATTGGTTAGTTAGAGACTACATGAATGCTAAATGAGTTTTGGCTCAGCCCTACACTGGAAAAAGTGAGAGGTAAATGAGAAAGAAAACTAAAAGGGAGAACAAAGGTTGGATTGAACAGAAATGTTCTTGACAAAACTGTCCATGGGGGGAAAAAAACCCCAACAAACGAATCAAACCTCAGACACTTTCAAGTTAAATATCTCATTCTGGTGAAAGCAATGGTTGGGTTTTTTCCAATTTAGGAAGAGTTGTTACAAAAGGGAACTAATAGAAACAAAGAACTAAACTTCAAAAGCATTTACAAAACTAGTGAAAACAGAGATAGGTGGTGGGCTGGTGGTTACAGATGCTAACCAAGACAGTGAATAGGATGTTCATCCTGTTTATGAGAGGAATATTAGCTTCCCTCTGCCTAAGGAGAATAAGATGCTTAGATGAGAGATGGAAAGATCTGTAGACAATCAGGTTCTGAAATGATGATTCACAGATAGCAAACCCATGGCAGAAAAATCTCAGTTAATTCTTTCAATTTAAGTTCCTTCTGGAAATGCTTCCTACATGATCCTTTCACTGTGGGAGACAAATGAGAAGAGTTGTCTCCAGCTAAAGTGGCAGTGGAAGAGATCGTGTGACGAACTGATGCAATGAATAACTGTGGTTGTATTTCCAAGACCAGCTGGTTTTCACCCAGAAGTTTTGAGGGGACTCAAATAGAAAATAGCAAGCTGTCAACTCCAGTTCATAAGCTGCCACTCAATTTGCTTTTTGGTATCAGAACAACAGCAAATGTGATACAAATTTTAAAAACTTAATGGAAGTAAATACTGGTTGTCTTCCTTACAAGCCAGGGAGACTGATAGAAAGTATAAAAAGAATAGAATTATTTTGTCCGTGAATCATATGATGGAATGAGGAAAAATCAGTATGAATTTCTTGGGGAATATCCGTTTCTCACAAATCTGTTTGTGTTCATTGGAAAGTCATTGAAGATACTATTCTGGATATTGTCTAAATGAATTTCTAAAAAGATTCTACAAGCTCTTTCATTAGGTAGCCTTGTAGAAATTAAGCCTTCAAGAGGAAAGGTGAATTAGGAGTTGATTGAAGAGTGGGAATAAATAGTCTGGTTTTGTAATTGAAGATTACTGGTTTGTCATGAAGAAATGTGTTGGGCCTGTGCTTCATAAATGATACAGAAAAGGGATGAATGGTGAGATGACAAAGTTAGCTGATGTTACAGCAGTATTCAGGGTAGGAAAAAAACAAAAGTGTTATTCTAGGTTTGCAGAAAGGTTTTGCAGTAAATGGGCAATAAAACAGCAGATGAAATTCCCAGTAACATATGTGACATAAGCCAGCTGTAAATATATACATACCATTATAGGATTTAATTGGTTATTATAATTCAATATAGAAATATTGAAGTTATTACAGCTAGCTCTTTGAAAACATCAGCTCAAGTAGCAGCCAAAAATCAATTCTTGATCAGAATTTATTAGTAGAGAAGTAGAGAGACGAACTGAAAATTCATTTATGCTCAGGATATCTCTGTGGTGCATGCATATCCTGGGTGCTGTCATCTTTTCTGCTTTCAGAAAAGTGTATGACAAAGCTAGAAGAGGTATAGAGAAATAGGGATAGTTAGAGGAGCGAGATTACTTTAGAAGGTGATTGGGCAAATTCAAGGAAGAAAAGTCATGATGGGTTAATAAAGGATTTGGGTAAAAAGTAAAGTGTCTGAACTTACAAGTATATAGCAGGAAACATGTTGTTCTGTCTTCTCTCGACTCTTGTAGTCTCCTCCTCAGTGTCCTTCATTGACTCTTGCGTACCCCATACCTGGTGGTTCATTTGATCCCATGCAGCTAGTCTGCTCCTGGTTGAAGCAGCTTTTCTCACTGGCTACGGGATGACCCTCATCAAAAAGCTCTGTGCTCTTATAGTCCGGGCTTTGCAGTCCAGTAGTGCTATTCTACCTCATATCAAGTGTTGTAATCTTTGGGGGGAAAAAAGTAAGATTTTGACCAGAACTTGATAGGTAAATTACAAACTTGGTGATGTGCCCTGAATCTTGACTTACTCAAGTCGCTCTGGTTTTCTGTCAAAAATAGGGGTACTTCATGGGAAAGGAGGATGGGAAAGCACTTGTTCAAGATTTCCCCTAGTATTTTTTTTCTGAAGAAAAGTATTCTTGTTGGATTCATAGCAAGATGCTGAGAGACTTTCACATTTTCACAGTAGAGTCTGTTCTCTCCTGGGCGCTCCTGGCTCGAGGCAAAGGACCTGCAGTCAGTGTCAGAAGCCCCATAGGCAGTTAGGAGGGCCCATGTATTTCATGCAAGCAGAGCACCATCACAGGAAAGATTTAAGAAATCCTGCCTTGGGACTGACTGATAACCAGGAGGCTAAAGAGCACTGCAGCGCTGATTGCTTCATAAACCTGATGGAGAGGAATGAAAAATCCTTAAAATCCATGCAAATACTAATGAGTGTTTGCTCTAACTTATGTGTGTTGGAGGGTAGTTGGCTACCACTGTTGGTCACAGGGATGAATTCCTATTTTGTAACTAAGACTTCATTGCTTCTCGGAGGTTTTATACTCGTTTGTTTGTATAGTGTTCCATTGTGATGTCTGTCATGGTCCTGGCAGAACATCCTAAGGAGCTCATTTTTGTGTCTGGTCTTTAAAAGGCGGGGGTGGGGGCAAAAAAACAAAAGCAGAAAAAAAAACCCCAAACCCAGTAATGTGTTCTTTAAAGATCTTAATTATGGTTTCAAAATGAAACAGTTAGCAAACTACAGTAGCATAAAGCCACACTTTGTTAACCAAAAAAACCCCAGAGTGTATGTGGAAGGGAAAAGTGAGTATGTGAGTTAGGATTCAAGCCCTGTTCCAACAATCTGTTGACATTGTAGGCATGAAATATGATTGTTTATATTATTTGGCAAGGGATTTTAGAGTAGATTCTTTGCTTTTATCTGCAGGGGGTAGGAAGTGCTCAAGCCTTCGCTTGAGGTGGTTATAAATATTAACTTTATAAAAGCAGTGTTGAAACTCTACAGAAACCTGTAGAGCCAGACAGCAGAAGTCATTGATACAAACATATCTGGGACCTGGTAGAGCTACCTACAGAAGAAATGAAAAAGATGGAGCCTGAAGACTTTGTTACTTATCCATAGTAACGATTGCAAAGCAAATGAGACTTCCAGGGCTGGGTGCTGTTTTGGCCACATGCTTTCATTCAGGCCTGTCTTGTTAGGTTGCATTTCTACATCTGATAATGCAGGAAAAAGTAATCTTAACATTGAATTAAACTCACCCATGTGGGTTTTCAGTGTTGTGTATCAAAATAGCTGCTTTCATATTTGCTAATCTCTAGAGGGATTGAATTTAGGAAAATACTATAGGAGAGTGAGAATGCAGCACAGTGGCTGCTGGGTTGTGAATAGTTTTTGTGTATTTCACTTCTGTATCAAGATGAACTGCAGAATATGTCAGGATAAAGAGAACCAGATATTTGCATCATTATGAGATAACGTAATGACTGTTTTACTGAAAGGAACAAAGTTTTAGTGGCTGAACAAATCCTCTGGCAGCTGCTTCTTTTTCCATTCCAAACACTTTTTTCCCCCCCTCAAACTGTGAGGAAATCTTGCGATACTGCTTGTAAAAAGTAATGCCGGTGAGTTGACATTATTTAGGGGACGGGAGGTCACGCCAGCTGCTCTACAGTGAGCACAACAGATGTTCCTTCCTAAAAAGGACATGCTGTACTCTTTCTCCATCATTCTGGTGTCTCCAAAATACTGTACATCAAGTGCTGCAGCTTTTGCGCGGAAGTCTTGGCATTAGATATTTATAGTTACTCCTACACGAGATGACTCAGCCCCTCTTTACACAAAAGAACGTGGCTGGTTAAAGCCTTCCAAAAATTGTCAAGTGGGAAAAATTTACAACTGAAATGGATTGTGCCCCTGGGGTTTCACCGCTGTATATTTTGATTCGCTAATGAGGTTCCATGCTAGTCTTGATACTTCAGTTCTTTTTAGTGGAAACAAACAAAAAAAGGATGAAGATATACTTTCTTAATGACTTTGCTACTAAAAAAGTCCTGATCTGATGTGAGGATGCACTGGGTTGGTTTTAGGCTGCTACTGGTCAACATCCCCTGGTTCTGATTAAATACAGCAAGTCAACTGGGAAAGAAAGGTGCTGTAAATGTAGTTAAGAAAATGTGCTGCATTTAACTTGAATTTCGCATTTAAACTGACATTATATATGCCCAGTATCCTTGCTACTCCCCCCAGATTCCACCTGCTGTGTTACGTGATGCATCTTTATCCATTTGCTTTGATAAATGAAGGAGCAGCATGCTTTTTAGATGAAGGTCCATTATTCTGGTGCTCGGTACTGATTTGACCAGCTACCAAACGAGGTGATGCTGGGAAATGGCAAGGCTACTGAGCAAAAGAGCGGTCACTTCTACATTGCTATCCCTATCCTTCCTCTGACATTTGGGATAGGACTTGCTGTTTGCGATCCAAAGCAAATAACATCTAGCTAATAATACTTGGTTTTACTGGAAGTTGGAGATAATGGGAAGGTAGTGTTGTTTTTGACATTTTTAAATTCCTGGCTCAAATATTTTATTAAAAGACTAAGTCTCAAGATGAGGGGGTGGTGGAGTAGGCTTCTGGATGCATTCTAAAACAAAACAAGCAATTTTTCATCTGCTAATTCTGGAGTTAATATACTTCTTTTCTTTTCTCTCTCTCCCATTTTTTTTTTTTTTTAATTTAAACAGTAACACAAAGACTATGTAGTCCTATCTCAGCATTTGGTCACTGAACTTATATGGGTGTACACTTCTCTATTCAGCATGCAGATACAACATGAAACTCCTTTCTCACCTGAGGTTCAGTTCAAGCACAGGTTTTGTAACTCACAAGATGCAATGATTTAGCAAATTAAAGTGCTGCAGCAAGAGCTGAGCGTTATGAAACTGAGTAGTCCCCAGTCCCCAGTCATGTCAACTGGAGTTGGCTACATGCAGTTATTTCTGTGTTTGACATACGAAGTTCACAGAGTGTACTGGAGCTCATTGTCTGATTTTCATGTGACTTAAGGTTGCACCAGGACAAATCTAGCTACTGCTACTGTGTTCAACTTCCTTCTTGTTTAGATTAAATAAACTGGAGAAGTCAGTGGGAGATAGATGACTTGTAGAATGGCAAATATTGAAAACATTTAAAATCTTTGAAGTTTTTTGGGGACAAAAAGAGGAGGATATTGGTAGCTAGTCAAATCACATTTCTTAAACCTTGCCATTGACTAGATTCTAGTGACAGAAATTAGTTTCAAAATATCAGAGATAAGTTTCTCATGAAACTTAAAATCTTTCCTAACTGTGTCTTTTTAATCTGAAGTGTTTTCTGGGCTTTTTGTTTGTTTTCTTTTTGTGTATTAAAACAAAAACCCCACCCTGTAGATATGCTGTTTCCACTCATGTTAATGTTAGCAACAGTGCTGATCATCTGGTAAAAGTCTTGTGTTTTTTTTCTGATAGAGTATCCCATTGTAACTCTAATTTTGAAATTGTTTACCTTATTTAGTAACCATTCTTCTTTCTTTGCTGCTTTTTATCTTGGTGATTTTCCTGCATTCTATAGCAGCACTCAAATGTTGTGCCAACATTGCATCATCCATTATGCAGCTGAATCTGAAAGCAGCAGCATCAGACTTCTTGTTTTCTTTTTAATGGGAGCTGCAGTGGTGCTCAAAACTCTTAGTCTGGAAATCTTGCAAGAGCAAATCCTCCAGTACAGCACAAGCTCTGGAAGTACAAGGTCGTCTTCAGTGCCCTGCTGCTCTGTCTCATCATTGCACACCCTGTCTGCAGCTACTGCAGTAACTACATTTAAGATTTGCACTTTGAACCCCAACAGCTGTAAATCAGGAATAAGTCCTAATTAACCTCTCCACCTCCGCGGGGTTGCTGTGAAATGACAGCACATTGCACAGGGAAAAGAAAAAATACCCCATATCCTATTTCCCACCTCCAGAAACAGCCTGCACCTGGCTTTCAGTAAGTCGGCTGCACCGGTGGCCGTGCCGTTGGTACGCAGGGGTTTGGCTTCAGCCCAAGAGCAAGACCATTTCTCTACTGGTCAGATGTTGACTCTGAAGCGTGCGGTGCTGAATACACAGCGGGATTGCGTGTCATTGACCCAACTGCCATGTTTGTGTTACTGCAGTTTGCTCCGAGCATAGGTTTTTTGTTTTGTTTTGTTTTTTGTGATACGAGTTAAATGATGTGCAATTACCCTGGAGACAACTTAGTATTTCTGTGAGCCTCACGGGAAACAATAGCCTCGTGCCTTGGTTTTAGCTCAGAAGTTTTCCTCTTGTTAATAAACAGGATGGCCATAGGAATTTAGGTTTAAAAATGTTTTGCTTTGCATTTATGAAGTGTGTTTCTTCAGGATGCCTTGCAGACATTAATTAATCAGTCTCAAGAAAGTTCCTTTAAGACAGGTGAATAGCATTATCTCTATTTTACATATGGGAAAGTGAGGCAGCAAGACAAAGTAATTTACTCAAAACCACCAAGGAAGTAAGTGTCAAAATCCTGGGATTGCAACTCTGTAGCTTTGGCTCTGTTTCTTGATGCTGTTGGATCAAGGTAAGATCCAACAGGAGCAATAGGACATGGTCAGGCAGTGACTGGGCGGACCTTGGCCACATCGTGCCTTGTGCAAGCTGCACCCCGGCACTGAGGCCCCCAGCAGCGGGGTGATGGGAGGTAATTTGTATGAGAATCAATTATATTTATTTACTTGAAATGTTTGTTAGTTGGATGTAGTGGAATTTCTTTGTTGCAGGAGTTTTGTTTAGCCTTTGTCTGAGCTGTTTATATGTGGCCAAAAGGCTATGTAACCTCCAGAACTGTACAGATCTCTTGAGGGAAGTAATTTTTGATCTTTCTTTTCAGTTTCCTTGTTTTTTTGTAGACTACCAAAGAAACTGGAGTCTAGATTTGAAAGGAAAACTAGGAGAGGAGACAACGCAGTGAAGTATTTTGCCCAGACTTGAAAGCTTCCTGTGGCTGCATCTCTCCTTGATATAAACTGCCTCCAGACAGTAGATTTTGGTAGGTTTTGTTAAAGAAAGGTGTTTTTACTTCACGTGTGATAAAGCTGATATTTTTAAACTTGTTTTTGTCACAGTTTACTGTGGAAATAGCAAGTCTCACTGGAGAGGGATGGTAACTACAAAGGTGCATTGTCCTCTTCTTGGCATGAGCCACCTTGCAGCTCCAGGTTCCCAACCTTGAGGTGGTTTGTGTAGCTGAAGATTGATGTATAAATACTTATTAATTTAAGCACAAGACTTAGTTTTTATGGTTGTGCCCATCCTACTGAGTTATGCATTACTGGGAAGCTCTGCTGGTAGCTGTGGTTCAGTCAACTGTGGTGCCACATTGTAGCATAGCTCCTGGCATGGTTTTGGACAAAACAAGCCTTCCCCAGCGATTCCCAGGCAGACTTTGGGAGCTGGCATGTGCCACACACGGCTCCCAGTAGGTCATATGCATGAGGCTGGGAGGGAAAAGTTGCCAAATGTGTTTGCTTGTGGTCCCCCAGAGGGGGCTCAGCCTCCTGAGTTAGAGTGGGGCTGAAGTTGGCCTATTCAGGATTTGAAAGGGATGAAAACCTCTTCTTCTGTTTTTGATTTTTCTTAAAAATAGCTCTTCCAGAGATCCAGGCTCACTGTGAAGCGTCTTTTTTTTTTTTTTTTTTTTTTTTTTTTTTTTTTTGTTAAACTCTCCCAAAACCATACTGTGATTCTCCAATGACAGCTCAGGCAGCTATAGGAGCCCCGCGGGACAAATTCTGTTAGTGTACCCATGCAGTTAAAAAGAAAAGAGGACCAGAGGAAAGCAGAAACGGTGTGTACTCCCTGCAGCTAAACCATGATGCCACTCTGGCACTGTGGCTTGTCCCACCTGGCCCTGAAGTATATGCAGCCATGGTGCATGCTGACCTCACGTGTGGAGGATTTACAGAGATACAGGCCTTTGGTTTTGATTTGACAGGCCTGCAAAGGCAGTTAATGCGGCCGAGGTGTTTTGCGAGGGTGCCCACTTGAATCCATGCGGGGACTTGGAGGCCTGTGGCATCCCGTGCTGACTTTCCCTCTGTCCTCTGTTCTTCCAGTGCAGGGAACACCTCTCAGGGGAACTCGTTTTCCATGTCTGGCTGCATTTGAATTCATTCTTTATAGTGTTGTAGGTGAGGCTGGTCATTAAAGCAGCAACGTTTTCCCAAGGTGTGTGTTTCCATTCAGGGGAGGCTCTCTGGAGCTACTCCAGATCACATGTGAAAGCCTTTTTTCATTTTAGTGAACGCGTTTTTCCCCAAGCAGTTCCACTCGGCTTTTGTTCTGGCATGGAGCTGTGCCCAGAAGGGAGTCATTACATTGTCCCTGGCAGAGCCCTGGTGGCATTGGGCAACGAGATCCCCTTCTGGTGCATCATGCAAAGCCTCTCTGCTGCACCTTTTCTGAAAGCCACCCTTATCCACGGGGCTGCCTTTGGAGTTAATTTAAACCTCTACCTGGTTTAATAATCCTCAGGGGACATACAGGTAGTGGCCAGTCCCCAGAGACCTGGAGAAGACTGGGGGTTAATAAAGTACAGATACCACCGTTTATACTTGGACAGGAAATGCGTCCATGGGAAGTTTTGAGTCTGTGCATTATGAGGCTTTCAGGGTGGAAGACTGCAATGAATCTTTGATAATTTTAGAAGGGAAGGACAGTAGCAAAGAGAATGCTGATATAAACATATCCTTGGAGTGTAGTGTGCCTTTCTTTGATGGGATGAGTTTAATGAGAGAATATATGATTCTTTTGCTCAATAAATCAAGATTTCTGCATCCTTTCTAGAAGCTAGCAGTGGCCAAGACTGTACCCAGGAATGTGTTTGAAGAATTAAAAAAAAAATAAATTGGTGAAATAAACATATAAATCCCTTAGCTACTTCCAGAAGTCCTTCAAATTGCAAAACTCCAGCTACGTAGTTATCAGTAATTCAGTTTAAAGCTAGTTTAGATAACTCTAAACAACTATGCTTGTGGGATGTAACATAGATCATTAGATAAGGGTCTCTTCCAAATCTTGCTGATTATTCCCATTTATTTCATTCCGAATGTTCTTTGCTTTCTCTGCACATTTAGGGAACTCTATTTTCCGACTTTAAAAATGTGTCTCTTCATACTCATGTTTTTTAAGTTGCCTCTATCTTTATTAAGGTAGTTCAAGAAAATGAACAGATCAAGAGGTTTGAATTTATATTTATATTAAATAACTGCAAGTTAGCAGTCAGTTGTACTGCCCATAAGCAGTAACGCTTTTCCATATGAAGTTCTGCTGTGACTTTCTACAACTCCTGAAATATACTTTAAAAATGTTCATCAATCTTAACATTTATCTTTGGGTTAGAATTTTTTTCTGTGTTTATCAGAAATTCAAGCTAAGTCAAGTCATACTTCCCACAGTGAATGGTGGTTGCAAGTGAGAGGAAAATTGTAAAGTAGGAAAGTTGAGACTTTATGCCTAAAAAGTGCAGGGAATACGGAGTGACTGGGGTTTCCAGGAAAAAACAAGTTATATGCAGACATTGACGTGGCCTTGAGAAAAGACACAGTGTAGATGTGGAAAAGATAGACTTTTTATAAGGTTACATAAATACCCAGAAGTCTGAAGATCAGAAAAAATCAGTTTTTCAAGCTTTGGACATTTCATGCCACAATATTAGAAAGCATACTTTTTCTCTTTGTATGCTTATAGGGGAACAAACAATCTAGTACAAAATAATTGGTTTTTGGTTCTCCAACTGTCCTGGTGGGTTTTTTCATCACTTTGTGTGCAAAGATTTTTTCTGTTTGGGATAGTAATTTCTGTGGAAAATAGTTGTGAATTGTCCCCTCATTTTTATTTCCACTTTTTTCCCCCTCAAATTCAGAATTAATTATTTCTAAATAGAGTTGATTTTTTAAATGTGTAAGTCCTTTCAAACTTTTCGTTAGAGTCACAAAGGGTTTTGAGAAAAATTTTTGTCACAAAAGGAGCTCACAATTTTTCTCCTTAAGTTTAACATTAAATTTTCTGAACTTTTACTAGAACAAGATTTGTCTTTCTATCTCAAGAGAAAGAGAGGCAGTCTCCAGAGTCCTGGTTATCTGTAATTTTAGCCATAATCTGCAGTAACCTTTTATCTCAAAGAAAATTGGTTTAAAAAGGGAAATGAGAAGCTATGGAAGCAAGGAATATAGACTTTGTATTAAAGTAGCTGACTGATAATTAAGTGGTTTGGAAGAGGTCAACCAGTTCTTTGCAGTAATATTTTAAAATTCAAGTGACCAAAAATAGCACTATTTATTCTCTTGTAAACGTGGACAAAATGATAACTTGTACTTTGCTGCTTCTTCAAAATGGATGCTTTGCCATGGTACAAAGAGATATATGAATGTTTTTACAAAGGTTTATTTGTTCGCTAAACCAGTAATTTATCTCAAATACAGAAAAAAGCAAAACACATTCTCTTTTTATAGAATTTTTATAGTTTGAAAAAAACCAAAACATAAGCATTCTAACTAGTTGCAGAAGTTGCATGAAGAACAAGAAAGGTGGTACACTTAAAATGTGGTTGAGTAAGTATGATCACATTTAATGTTCCCATATGATTGCCATTTTGACAACTGGGAATCCTCAGAGCTCTTAAGATGAGCTAATGCTGTTAAAATTTAAACCATTACCTGATTTGCAGCAGTGCCAAACTCTGGGCAAACAGTCGATCCTGCTTGCTTTAGCTACGAGCAGAAAAATAAGACCAAGCCCTTCCCTGAATTGTCTGCTGCTGCTTGGGCTGAGCATACCCCATACCCTCTGTTCTCTCTCAGGGTATAGTACAGGGACTGAAACATGTCCCTTATGAAACTAGGAAGTAAAGACATGGATAGAATGTTTAAAGCACAGATTTTTTGATTGCTAGTGTATCCTCTGACCCTAGGAAAGACTGGAACCATGTCGAGTTGTTCTCAGGAATTTTCTTTGTGCTCTATTGTACTGAAAATCGACAATGAAATCTTAGGAAAAAAAAAAAAAAGCAATTCAATGTAAAGTCAATAGACAAACAAAGCAAAAACTATTTTTCTCTCCAAATATTTGATTTTTAGCTGAGTTATTGGGTTTCTCTAGACTGTAGTGGAGGTCTGGGAGGCCAGATTGGTTGTGTGCATCCTTCAGCCTATATTTTTCAAGGAGGACTTCCCCTTGCAACTGTGGTTGGCCTAACTGACTTGGATGGAGCTCTTGCATCTCCTTTTTCTCTTTTTCATTAGTTTGCAACACTTTTCTAATGTATTCTGTATAAATTAATAGCTACTTTGTGGCCACAGGAATATAAGCCAGTATGGAGCCTACTGCAGGATGAGGACTTGCTGCTTTTTTTTTTCTTTTTAAATGTTATTTAAGTTAATTGATTATTTAACTAGAAAGAAGGAAGATTCAGTCTGGGTAATGTTCCAGATGATTTACAAATATCCTCTAATTGCATTATGTTGCAAAAATACTGAGGAGCCTGGATCCCAGCGGAGAACATTAATACAGCTTTCATGTGTCTTTGTGACCCCACCTTTCACTACTTTGATTAAACAGCAGGAAAGGAAAGAAAACCTCCCTCATAGCTTTCCAAAACAATTGCAGTACTTTTGTTCCTTTTGCTTTAGTTTGGCTTCAAAAATTACAGCCTTGGCTTCGTAGCAACTGCTATAATTACAGTTGCAAAAGGATTTCACTTACAGCACCCTTTTTTCACGCTATCATACCTCCTCGGTGGATTGCTTTTTGGGGAATGAAATTTTCCATGTGGCATGGCTGTGAGAAGTAGAAGAAATGGCACTTTTCTCGACTTGTCCTTGGGTTTGGGCAAGGCTGGAAAAGTACACACTTGAGCCGTTTCATTTTTCATCTTTTTAACATCTACAGAGACAACTTGCATCCGACATGATGTGTAGATGTAACTTCTGAAGACAAAATAGTCTTCCTCAAGGAGTGTATTTTAAAAGTTTGAGAAATAGAAGTACTTACTAGTAAACTTATAGCAACAAAATAAAGGTCTGAAAGGTCTTTGAGTGCTTTCAAGGGAACGACTTTTATAAGAGAACCTGAAAAATGTCCTTTTTGTGACCGACTGTAGTTACGGGCTGACACTACATAATGAGGATGCACCAGGGACAGCATGGTGGGAAGAGATGCCATATATCTTCCTCTAAAAGCACCAAAGAGCTGCCATCCTCTTGGGATTTGGGAAATATCTATGAAAGAGATTAAGGTACCACAGTGGAGTAAAATCCTTCAGTCTTTGAATAGCAGCTGCAAAAAGTGCCCATCCTGTCTGGAGGCGAGGAGCGGTGAACCCTGTAGATCATAAAATACGTATTTTGAAAGGAAAAGTAGCTGAGAAGAAAGCAAGAGTAGACATCTTGATGCTTAAATCCCACATAAGCTGTGCCTTTGCCCCTGATGGTAGGCTGTCTTCAGAGCAGGGATTTCCCCTGACACATGAAGCTCCTGTGGGAAAGCCCACTATCCTGCTGAGGGGTGCATTGCAGCTTTGCACAGCGGTGCACAAGGGAATGCGCTCTTCAGAAATCCCTCACCAAAGTCAAGTGGAGCCCCAAGGCCAAGCGCACTGTCCTGACTGGAGGCTGAAGCTGAGCACCAAATATCCAGCAGTACTTCAGTGGGTCTGAATGGGAAGTAGAGACAGCATATGGTGGTGATGTGCATGAGCTTTTATTCAGCCTGTGCTACACTTTAAAGGGATCTGTTTGATTTTTTGGTTTTGTTTGTTTTTTTTTTTTTTTTTTTTTTTTTTTTT
>WHYT01017079.1:173299-226858 GCA_009806455.1 Tetrax tetrax | reverse complement strand
ATTTTTTTTTTTTTTTTTTTTTTTTTTATAAAGTGCTTTGGATCAGCTACTAAGCTGAGCCACTCAAGCAAAGTACATTTTGATCCAGCTAAGTGTGAGGGCATACATGCAGAAACAAAGAATACAGATTCCACCTACAGAAAGGGAAGGGGCTTGTCTCCTGGGAAGCAGGGGCCTTGAGAAGGGTTTCAGGGTCATAGCAGACCAACAATTTAAAGTTACTTCCCAGTATGATGGTTGGCAAAATGGCGTTATGAGTTCCTTCGATACACAAGCAGAGTGGTACCTTGGAGTGATTCTTCCGTAGAGATCGCTGCTTTGGCCAGGGCTGGAGTTGTGTGCTCACTGATGAGATGTTTTCTGTTTAGATGATGTTGTAAACAACCATAAAACCTATTCAAGGGTACAAGGGAAAGCCTCACTTAGAAAGCTGAACTAGTCACAGTGTTTATTTTAATGAAGGCCAAGAGGCACCTGAGAAGGTATTTGTAATCTAGCATACAAAGGTGTGACAAAAACCTAGGACTGAAAGGTAATGCCATATACATATAAAGAAGCCAGACTCAGGACTTTCTAAGTTCAAGAAAAGGACCTAACTATATGTATTTCTGGAAAATATGCTGTACCTAAACAAATGATTTCATATAGTGGAAGATTAATAAATGAAATGTGATGTCTGGGATATACAAGAAGGCAAACTAAATGATACAGTCTATTACTGCCTCTTAGGATAATTTATTTTTACTAAAATGACAATTTCAAGAAGCATCGTTAGTATCCCAGTGTTTGTTTCTAAGAGTTTCCTGTTGATAAAATAGGGACAAATTATAACAGAGCAATATCAGTTCCTCTGCACTGGATTTTTGAAGCAGTACCAAAGCAGATAATAGAACAAAATCCCACAACCAGTGAGATAAAAAAAGAGCAGTATGCGGTTTGTGTTTGGGATTGAAGATACAATTTCTGAACGAGTAATACAGAAATTAAGATAGAGGTAACAATATGACAACTTGCTAGTGCCAATGGGTACGTATTTAATACATTCACAGCATAATTCTGTGAATATAACATGCTGCTGGTGAATGTCCAAGTCTAGACAAAGCCATGCAGCATGAGTTGGTGCTTGAGCAGGCTGTGCTGGGAGTCTGATGCGCGCTTCTGACCTGGGACTGTTTCGTGCAAGACTCTTTGTGTCTTAAATCTGACTACTGAAGCTTCCTACGCAGCTGATTTTCTTCTCTTTTCTTTAGCTACCATTAAGCATTTAGAGGTGACTGGTGGTGATTTTCAGGATTTAGCATGTGCTGCTTGTAGGATCAGAGCTTTGCCATCTTGGCCTGTGGGTTTGGTTTCTTTTTCTTCTCCATCTCCCCTTTGCTTTGTCTTTCCCAGGCTATGAGGACCACACTTCTGATGCATTTAGAACTCTCTCCCAGGACTCCCTGGCCTCCACAGTTGCTCCTTGCAATGTCTAATGTTTTCGCTCTGATGCACTTACTGTTCTCTGATCTGCTCTTACTTCAGTGCTTCATTTCAGCCAGTTTGGAAATGAATAGACCTGCAAAAATACATTCCAAAAGTTCACGTAGTAAGAAATTTAAAGAAAGGCTTCACCCCTTAAAATGAAACAACCTCAACTTTGACCTACTTTTATAGCTAGAGGCATTGCTGTTGGTGCTATGTGCTGTAACAAAGCTGCTTCCAAGCCTGGTGCTGCCAACCACACAGCTTTGAAAGCTGAGTTACCCAAGGGCAGTGATGCTATGCTACGTACTCCTGAACTGAAGGGCTGTGAAGAGTTCTTATTCCCTTTGGAGCTGGATACAAAGATTGATGCAGTTCCTCTGTTAGCTGGTGATGTTGAAAGCTGCCTCTTGGCAGGGTTTTGTCACTGTCAGTGTCAGAGGTATTATTGGCCCCCACAATGCAACTGGTTCGAGTTAGCTTATGCGTGAGACCTGGAATGATACCTTTCTCCATGGTATTGACTCCTGGTTTTTAATGGGTTGCCCTTTGAGGAGGAGGTCATTTTGTGTCATAACTCTTTACAAAACGTTTACAGTGTGCTCAGGGTACCATGCAAATGATGATGATAGGCATGAAAGAAGTGGTTGCTTCTGGGACACTCAGGGAGACAAGATGGGCAAAAAGAGGCATTGTGGAAGACGTGAGTTTCCCAGTTGTGTTAGATTACGCTCAGTGTGCTGTCATGTCTTGTTGAGATTAATGAAGTTACTTTCTGCAGTGAAAAAGTAGAATTACCAGATGAAACCACTGAGCTTCCAACAATTTGAATGTTGTTGAAATATAGCACAGACTATTTCGGCTCCTTGGGTGCTGGTGGTTATTACCTGCACACAGTTTTGGGTATACTGTGAGCAGTTCACAGGTGAAGTGGTTGGAAAGTCAAGCAATGTTGCTGTCTTTGGAATCGAAAGTGGTTTTTGTTGCCTGATAAAGACAAAATTTCAGCCTCTCTGCCTTCTGGCATTTGTGTAGCTTTGTATCTCAGCCTGATATGCTGAACATAAAAAAAAAAAAAAAATCAGCTCTCGGGGTGAGTCTGGTTAGCTTTGCCTCCATTAGATAAGAGGAAGATGCTTCCATTCAAAAGAATAATCTGGACAGATCAATCTTATTTTACAGCTCTACAATATAAGGCAATATTTAGTTTTATTAATTTTTGTTACGTTATGTCTTCCTAAAAGCAGAATTTTCAAAAAGCCAATTCCCTTCCCCCTCTTCTCATGCTTTCTCCTTTATTACTGCCAGTAGTTATAATACCTTGGGGAGAGGTGTGAAAGAGATTGTGTGTATTTAGCTGGCAGGGCCTGCAGTTGAGTAGAGGCTAACTCTGCCCTTTCCCAGCTTTACTGGCATCTCTTCCGTTGCCCCAGGCCACAGCATATTCCAGTTATCTGTTTAGAGTCAGTGCACATCGTCTAGAGTAGTCTTCTGCATAGGCTGCAAATTTCTGCTGGCACCAAAGTGTTGGATGTTGTGGAAGTGAGAGACGGAGCTTTGAGGAAATGCTGCTGTTAGGATGAGCGCTCTTGTCCTGGTGGATAACGTATAAAGTAACCAAATGCAGGCTGCAGATGTGTAAAGTGGCAATACCTGGACTTAAACAATTTGGTTAAAACCTTATTACAGTAAATGCAGGATTGCAGTTGTAAAGGGCCATTTTCTTCCATTCTCCAAGAATGCACCTCTAACTTCAGAGCAGAACTCCCAGCTTTGATCTGGGGAACTGTATGGTTTGCACTTATTTGCGGAAACATTTTCCTTGTTTATTTTTAAAGCCAACGGAACTCAAAGGGAAAGTTTTGGTTTTCCTTGGTTCCCCTGAGAAACACTCATTCATCCCGCTCCCATTTGTGGGTTTAAACAATCGCCCTTTGTCCTTGCATGATATCCTTCAGCTCAGCCATCTCTCAGAGCTGAGCAGCCGTATCCGCTGACATGGTTGCTGAGTGGGAGGCTCTGCCTCTTTGCAAATGATCAGTGAAACAAGGGGAAAAGCCTTATCCTTGCTGAAATGAATGGTGAGCTTTCTCTTCAGTTATGATTTCTGATATAACTGCGCTAAAATGACCATGAGGTTCCTGAAATATGTCCTGATCCCTTCCTCTTCTTCCTTTGGATTTTGTGTTGGTTATGAACAGAGGCTGGGAGCCTGAAGAGATGGTGTCTGAATGATCAGAGAATGGGAGAAGAGGAGGAAAGTGATGGGGAGGGAGATTACATGGAGGCAGGGTGTTTATTGAGGTGGTATCAGTGTCCTGATATGTACGTACGTGCAGGATGGAAGACCTACAGACTAATGAAGTGTTCTTGGAGTCATCTGTAATGCATGTGCTATGTAATGGATAAGTTTCCTCCAGCTCTTCTCCTCAACAATATTTGCTTAATAATATTAATTTATATTAATTAATAATTAATTGGGTTAATTAGGTTGTTGCAGAATAGTGAATGGGAATTTGTCATCCTTAGAGATTTCATTGTTTCCGGAACAATATGATTCCCTCACCCTATTCAGATATTGCAGCTCATGTGCATACAGAACCTATTGCACAGGGAAGTAAGGAGCTCAGACTGTGCATCCTGGTTTTAGAAGATTTTTAGCAGGTATCTAGCATGTGCAGTGTGAATTAATATTAAACCTACAGGTGTACATCACAGAGAAGCTCTGTTCACATTTTTAAGTTCATGTGGCAAAGCAGACAATCATAAGACTTTTTTTTCCTTTTACCTGTATTGATTTTAAATCCTGCTCTTGAGGATTAAACTAATAAATACTACTTCCTTCCATTAGTAGTGGAAGGAACATGACTTGGGTCATGTTATTGCAACACTCTTCCCAGGCCGTCATTGTAGAACTATCCATTCTCCTGTGACTGAAAGAAAGATTTATATTTTTTGTGTGTAAATACCTCCAGATTTCTTAAGTAAATCTATTCTCATCTCAATAATATGTCAGTGAAAGTATATGAACACCGTTCTTCTCATGCACTCAGCCTTTCTCTCTCAGACGCATGCATGCAGGCAGGCTGAGTAGTGTATTCTTTCTTTGCAAGACTTCCAAGGACCATTTCTGTCAGCTCTACTTACCTGAATTAAAATACTGTTGGTAAAAATGTCAGTGATAACCTTCTTTCATCTCTATCTATCCTCTTCTACTGAGGATGATTCTGCTTACTCTCAAACCTAACACAATGCTACTATTTTTTTCCTTTAGCTATATTTTTTAGGCTACTGGGCTTAAGTAGAAAATCTATTTTGTTCCATACATGTGTTTCATATAATGCTGTATTGATGAAATACTTGATGTCACAATGGTGTTGATGTTGAAAGGATCATTAGAGCATATGGTCAGGCCTCCAGTTCTTGTCACCTTAAAATGTCGTATCCATCAAAATATTTTTTCCATTGCTATTGTGATGTTTCATAATGATGCATGCTTTCTGTCTTCTGCCTTGACTCTTCTAGCAGATATTCAGCTACCTTGACCATTTGAGATACCAGGGTTAGAACAGAGAGGACATCTGCCAGTTGGTACAGACCGATGCTTTTCTCAAACAAATCCACTGCAAATCTAGGGAATGCAGCAGGATAATCTCATTCAGCTTGTAGAAGTTTGACTTACTGATAACATGGTGACTTGCTAGATATGAGGCAGACGTACTTTGTGGCAATCTGAGATAAAATGTGCCCTAGGATCCAGATCTAAGAAGGGGTGTGGATCCTGTATCAATTCACGTAAACCTGTGTTAGATGCTTACTCCCCTTGAGAAGTGACTGGTACCTCCAAATGGGAGCAGGCATTTAAAATCAGCCACTTTGTGGGATGGTCAGTGGGAAACTCTGATGAGTGTGTCCTATATCCTAGCCCTCCCTGTGGCTCCTGTGTCCTCTAGGCTTCTAGGAGGAGCCTTTTGATTACTTGGCCATTGTTTCTTGGAATGCTCTCAGAAAGGTGCTTCTGCCCTTTGGGGAAAAAAAAAAAAGGAGGAAGAAGATTAACCTGTGGAGTGAGGGAATGTAGGGGAAATGGCTGCTTTCTCTTACAGAGCAGCTATGGGATGTACTCAGGGCTGCCTAGAAGCAGGCTGATCTTGGGCAAAGACTGAGGGGCACAGTGCCTTGGAGCATCCTCCAGCCAGCAGCCATCGCCTGTGGGGCTGCTCTGTGCCTCCAGTCTGAGCTGCTACACACAGCAAAAAGGGCGTAGGACCAGCAGGAAGGGCTCCTGACCACCCCTGTGGGCTGTGGTTTTGGGAATGGGCTGAGAGGGTCAGTCCTTGGCTCCAAGGACAGCTTGTCTGAGAATTTTGCACTGAGAGTTTGTTGTATGACACATAGGCACAGCTGTTTTTATCCCTAGCTAGATGTATACAGTAAGACAATGAGAAAGTGAGCAAGCAGGTACAGTATATGAATGCTAAAGTTAACCATTATATTTTGATCAAATGCTACTCCCCTTGGTCCATGGATGTGCTGAACTTCTGGCAGAGCTGTTCCCATATGTGATGACCCAGGAGCCGTGGATCTTAAACTCCGTCTCCTCTACCAGCTTCAGGCACAAGAGACCTCTGTGTTTAGCTTATGCATCAGAGTTGCAGGGAAATGCTGTATAAAGGGAAACAGGTAGTTGAATTAACTCATATTCTGAACTCAATGCATTTTAAGACACTATTAAAGGAAATATCTTTAAAGCTTGGTTTTGATAAAATCTTCTATGAACAGAATATGAAATGCACTCACTCCAGTGGAAAAGACAAGTATATGACAGGGTTACATATGTGCAGGGACAGTCTGGATTTAATTATTGCCTCAATTTCGCATATAATTCCCTACTGAAATATATCATATTTTCAGAAAGAGAGTAAAATAAATACATGTTTGAATTGTTACCCTTCTTCCTTCTTGAGTTCTCTTTGCTCACCTAAGTTCAGGTCCTCATTTCACAAATACCCATCAGCTCCTGGACTTTATAATTGTTTGTATTTCTGAGGTGTCGCTATTGCAGGCAGCTAGTCATATGTTACAGAGATTGGTTGTGTCTGGCCTGCAACCAGGAAAAAGCTGGGCATCTGAGAGGTGTTTTCTTCAGAGGGGATTAACATGATTTTAGATATTTGAAGAATTTTCTTTATTTTTCCATCTAAAAATCCCAATGAAAGACTGAAGTAAACTGTATAAGAGAGAGAGGGAATGGGAGAAGAAAACGTAACTGAAAACATTAGGTCCAGTAAAGACCTAACATTTCAAATGTATAGATAGAATGTGAAACTATATTGTCATAATGCTTTTTACTATTGAGATGGTCTGAGCTCAGTAATGCATTATATCATACTTGGGTGGCATGTAGTGACTTTTCTTACTGATTGCCCTGAAAGGATTATCAGTAATATATTATTGCTAAGCCTTTGTAACCTTTGACAAGGAATATTTACACTATTGATCGCAGTTGCTCCCATACTAACATCAGTAATGCCTTTATCACTCCCCAGCTGATAGTGGGAAGCCAGATGCAGAGGGTTGGTGAGCACTTATTTAAACTCAGAGTGTGACTTTACCCAGCTGGGATTTGGACTTGCAGCTGTTCCCTTGCTGTCTCAGGGTGTCCTCTCAATTCATGCTGGGCTCCTGGGTGCCTGGTGTTTATTTAGCACCACATTCCTCCAGGATTTTTTTTTTTCTCTCCCACAACTCTTTCCCATTATCAGTGTTTGCAAAGAGAGGTTGTTGAACTGATGGAAACAGTTGTGTACTGGAGTAATGCTTTTGGGAAGAAGACAAAGGAAGCACTCCTGTTCTTTCAAACACTAACCCTAAATAACACTTGAGGGTGTGACACTGAAAATCCTTTGCTCTTTTTTTCAGAGCTTTAGACTTTGGGATTCTTCAGAAGCATTGTAATGTTTGAAGTTTAGCGACAAAGACTATTCGCCCGCTTGTTGAATTGTAACTGTCACAAGATCTTAAAAGAACACAGAAGGATGTATTATTGAAACATCAGACGTCTGGTTGCCTTCATATGCTATTAATTTGACAAAAAAAAAAAAAAAAATCACCAGTGATGTTGTAAATGAGCTTTTAACAACCAGGTAAACTTCTATTCCAGCCTCTTCTCTGTATAAGTCATCAAGTTTTTTCCCAACTGGTAACTACCTCTTTTCTAGACAATTTTGGCATGACCACGTTTTGTCTGCCTTTGCGGTTGGGAGATACCAATGCTAAAATCGCACCAATCTGAAATAAATTATTACGAGTCCTAGAATATCTTAATCAAAGTGAACAGAGGACAGAGGAAGGCTCTTGTGAGGACAGAGGTGGTTATTCTTTTGCACAGGAGTAGTAGAAAGTTGAAAGTATTAACTTTCACTGGGAATTGACACCAAGGGATGTAAACTTGGACTCGATAAGTGTTGCAAGGCATAGGACAAGGAAGTTAAGTTGCTCCTTACTCATTTTCAGGTACAGGAATGAGATGTACTCATTCATTCATCTGAAATGATTGGAAATCTATCTTCCAGTTTTAAGCCAATTTGTCTAATTGATATTTTAATTGAATTGCATGGCACTGAAGCCTTGCATCCTGAATGACTCAGAGTTCAGAGAGGGAAGCTGAGATAATAGGAGAAGGTAATCAATTTTAAAGTCAAGCACTTTCATATTATTGATTCATAAACCATAATGTATGTTTATTAAGACCTGCAGGTGATAATTTCATTTGATAAATTGTGGAAGTAGTGGCCTTTGGCTGTGAAGGCTCATGGACATTTTGAGTCATTTTTGATGCCACTGAACAGGGAACTATTTATCTTTTGGCACTGGTTTGAGGACATGTGTGGTAGTGACCTGCAAGCTGATTTAAGAGTTATGTTGGATTAGCATAAGCACAATGGCTTTATTCATTTTACAGCATTAACATATATGCATTAAATCAGGATTGTCAAATCTATTTTGTGGGTTTTAAGTCTGTAAAAATTCCTATAGTCTATTGTTAGTGCTTGTTTAAAACTTGAAATAAATATATTTAGACTAAAATTTTCAAGTAGAATGTTTTGAAAGCCAGGTTATTGAATTAATTCTTAGTCATTAAACTAAACACGGCTTGATTCTTAGAAGTACTGAAAAGCTGTGCTGAATTCAGTAAAAGCTCTGGAATGTATGCATGGGTTGATGTCCTCAGGCTCAAGTCGAAGGGAGTAGAAAAAAGGCCCGATAGATCAGAGAACTTTCACATAGAGAAAGACGAGATAAACTCCAGAAAGACATGAACAAGGATGAAAGCAAGAGGCAGCCGTAGAAGTCACCTTGATGGTTATGTCTACTTCCTCACTCGGTGCTGTTGAAAATTACTTCATATTCATTGCTTTAAAGGACAGCATTTTGTCCTTTATTCTTGCAGGATTCTTGCTGTAGATTGTGAGGATTATTTACATCTCAATTTATTTCTCAGCCTTTTGGTTTCAATTAAAAATGGAATTTGGCACTCTCTAGAGTCCCTGCTGGAGACTTTCACCTTGTAGAAGAAAGGAGATTAGATGTGATGATTTATTGGGCTAATGTGCAGTCCCCTGACTGCACTGTGGCACTGAGCCGAAAGCAAGCTGAAATATCTAGTCCTCTCTGGCACCCACTTGCACCATGAGCAGAGTAAATTGTATACCTTTACTAAAACCCTGTCTTGTTCCATCCAAATTTGCCCAAATTCCTGATGTGTGTGGGCTTTTGGTAGCACAAAGTAAAGGCTGGAGAAGACAGTGTGCCTTTAGGATGTTGAAATCTGTGCCTGTGTTTGTGTTGTCACAATGAGCCTTAGGCTGTGCCTATGAAAAGTGCAGAAAATGATTCCTTACAGTCATCACACTCTGTCTTTGAGAGGGAATTGGAAATTATGTTCACAATCACAGCTCCGACGTTTGATCATTGCGCTGTGATTACGTTTCAGATTTTTAAGATCTTTTGGTACTAAAGTCAAACAGAAATGCGGTCATAAATCTGGCAGAGGCTTTGCTTGCTTGCTTTCTTCTCCCCTACTAAGCCAGAAAACAAAAACGAAGAAGTATGTGACCATGCCCAACTTCTACCACAGCATTTAAAAAATGTGTATTTCTTTGAGGTGATTGTTCTGGGAGTGGAGAGGAGATGGCAAGCTTGCTCTTTGTTAGGGTGAGCTTTCAGGACCATGGGGTCTTTCGAAACATCTTGTAGTGCCTTATGGCTTTCTTAAATACTCTTAGAAGTGAGCTCTATTTGGACTTAGAGTTCTTTGTCTTTGCTAGATACTAGTGAGGGATCATCCTGTAATACCCTTGATAAAAACCCAGCTTGTTCATACCAAAACACCTTTTTCTTCAACTCAGAATGATGTCATGCAACATGCCTTACAGGAAAAGATTAAAGATTCTGACAAAGGGATACAGCTGGCTGGGACTGATCCATTGCAGGAAGGGATACTGGTGGAAGGGTAATTTACCGGGACTGAAGTGTTTTAAAGTCCGCAAAAGCCTTATTTCAAAAGTTTCTGATGCCCAGAGTGAAATCTGGTCCAAAAAAGAGAGAAGGGGAAAAGCTGCTTGTGAGAAGAAAACTACATGGCGCAGCTGATGACTTGTGGGAAACCCAGCTTCAGGTCCGCAAGCTAATTCAAGCAGTTTAGTGACATCCAGTCTGTATAGACTGGATATTTATTGCTATTACTCACTGAACCCTTGTTACGCAGTTGTTTCTGTTGATAGTATGAACTCCTTGGATATTAACACTTGTTTTCATATCCTCCAGATGTGTTTTTCCATTAATGAAGCTGTGCTGTCCATGTGCTATGATTTGTCAGGGATGCTTTTTCATGATGCAGAACTGTCTTTAACCTTTGACACTTCCTCAGCATAGCAACGTCATAGTGAAAAACAGTGAATTCATGTAAAAGCTGCTTGTGGAAATTATTTCCCTTGGCAAATCCACTTCATTATGGCCATGTAACTGATAGGAAAAGCAACACATACTGTTCCCCTGACTCTAAAACTTAATTGCGATTGCATCTTTTGATTTCCTTTTAGAAATCAGGAATACTTAAAAGCAAACTGTGGGATGTGTCATCAGTATATGATTCAACCACTGGAAGTGGTACGTTTGGGTAGACTGAAAGAAAGAAACCTAAAAACAGTACTTGTCCAGATTGCGTTTGGGCAAATATTCCTTATTCTCTTTATGTGCTCACATCCCAGACAGTCTGTGGTGTATCTGCGAGGCAGAACTGTCTTGTCTCTGTCTTACTGAGGACAAATCCCAGAGACTATTGCCTTTGTGCTATACGATTGTGAGCAGAAAGGATTGAACATGTGGCAAAATTAATAACTGGGTAGTATTCATACTTTCATCCTTAATTAAAGACAAGTGTGTATGTGAAATATATTTCCCCAGGGCTGTGGTGAGGGAATATCCACAAATGTAATTAATCTAGCTGCTGGAAGTCACAATTTCACCAGTAAAATGAAGCAGAAAGAGACACCAGCCAACAATATGGGCACATTCCAACATTCATTGAAGTCAATGGGAAACTTGTCTTTTGACTTCAAAAGGGCATTGAACTGAACCCTTCAAGATCATATTAAAACACTTAGAAGTCATTATGCACTTATTCTTGTCATACTGCAGTAATAGAGCTAGAAGAGCTATAGGTGGATTTTAATTTAACCCACTCCCTAGACTTTTAGCTGTTCCGTGTTTACACAATTGGTTGCATACAGTTGAATTAGGTGATGATTTGCCTCATGATTTATTGTGTTCCACTGGTGCTGCATGGTATGCTTCTTTATAGTCTTGTTTCTGTGTACATGCAGTCATCTTGTGTGCTGATACAATCCTCACTTAAGTTACTACATGTGATTTTCTGTGAGAGCAAAGCTAGTGGTGTGATTTAGCCTGGGTCACCACGTAGTTTCTCGTTCACCCTCCCCCTCCCCTGCAGGATGGGGAAGAGAATTGGGAAGAAAGGAAAACTCGTGGGTTGAGACAAAGACAGTTTACTAGAATAGCAAGGGAGAATTACAATAATAACAGAATATAAAGATACTAAAATATGCAAAATGAACAATGCACGGTTTCTCACCACCCAATGTCCCAATGGCCAATACAGCCTGTCCCGAGCCGCAATTACGGAAATGAATCTGAGGAGCAAACAAAGGAGTGAGAGGGAGCAAGAGAGAGGGAGATGCCCCCTAGCCAACCCCATACTGAGAGTGACATTCATGGCATGGAATACTCTCTTTGGCCACTTTGGGTCAATTATTCTGGCTCTATCCCTTCCAGCTTCCTGCACCTGCACGTTAGTTAGACCTGGAAAGCCAGACAGTGTCCTTGGTCACATTAGCAACAACTCATAACATCAGTGTGTCTGATGTCAACATTCTTCACATCTGAAATCCAAACTGCTTTGCCTGCTGAGAGGAAAATTAACTTCGTCCCTGCCAAAACCAGGACAGCTATTACCTTCTGTGAGTTGTAGTATGATGTTTAGTAATCTTTGTAAGGTGCAATTCATACCCTGAAGGTGAGACTGTAGAAGGGTCTGAAGATATCAGCATCTCTTCCCCCAAGGGTATTAGTATTTATGGGATGGAGCTCTGGTCACAGAGCTGCCTACTGCAATCACCACTACTGCTATGTCCACTGTCAGTCTCTGTCCATTCGTGAGAAAGCACAAAGTGCTCCAAGCAATGCACAGTCTAAACTTGGGGTGCCCTGACCTGCTGCTGGGCACCGGGCACTGTCAGATGTTGGTAACAAGGGATGAAATTCGGGGGCTGGCTGGAGACATCAGGGTGCAGGAGGATAAATGTTGTTCAACCTGGTCTCTGC
This sequence comes from Tetrax tetrax, assembly GCA_009806455.1. Lineage (NCBI taxonomy): Eukaryota > Metazoa > Chordata > Aves > Otidiformes > Otididae > Tetrax > Tetrax tetrax. The sequence continues at coordinate 214,489 of WHYT01017079.1, read as the reverse complement.
TGTTATTCACTTGGCTAACCAATGATTTGGGAATTTGGTTATCCACTAATCTCTGTCTGATTTCAGAGATCCATGGCCAGTTGACATATTAGAGAGAACAAATGAATGCTGTGAAGCAGATCAAACAGGGTCCTTAGAAAGTCAGTTAGAACCGTGGTTTCTCACATCTGGAAGATGCAATTTAAATGCATGTCAGTTACTTGTTGTGCTTGGCAGGCTGTGTTCAGAGAAGCTCACTAACTGATGCAAGGCAAAGTTGAGCACATTGGGGGTGACCTCAGTCAAAGACCAGGATTTAGAAACCCCAGAGATGGAGGTTTACTCTTTGCTGCCACATTTTGCAGGACTAACGAAAATACAGCCTAATTTATTTTCTTTTTTAAGAAAATTTCTTTATTTTATTGAAGAATAGTTGGTTTATAGGTGTGATGAATATGCCAGCGATTCAGTGGAACCATAAGTAGGTCCCAAAAGAATAATTAATTTTTTTGTTGACTCTTTTTTTTTTTTTTTTTCTTTCTTTAATCTTCTGACTTATGTTGGGATAATGTGCTTATTCCTGATTGCCAGAGGGGTAGAGAAGCCTGCTTCCCGTCTGTGCTGTTGAATATAAAAAAATAATTGTTGTCTATAAAAATCTACTTGCATAGGTAAAATCTCCATTTTCTTTTACAGAAAAGAGTCAAAGATGTCATATCTCCCATCGTATTTGAAGCTGCATACAGCCTTGGGGAACATGTGATAGAAAGAGGAAAAGAGGACAAGGAACTACCTGCTCTCAAGCCCGTTCTCCGCTGGAAGAAAGGACAGAAGATAGCACAAAGGAATCAGGTCAGGTTTAGACTGTTATTTCCCTAGAAGGCCTGTGGCTCTGTCTGATCCTGAACTGACAGCAGAAGTGAATGTAAAAAGTGATTGCCATGCTCTAGGTTGTTTGTACAGTGCCTGCTGTTGCTGATGTCGTTGCTTCTCCATTGCGTAGTAAAGAATTGTGCTAACAAGGTTGGGCAGCACAAGGTGAGGTCACTTGCTTGTTTCAAGGTGCTTGTGCTGTGAAGAAGGAGACTGAATAAGGGAAAGGATGAGGAAGCTCCTGCTCCTTCTGATTCTTCCCTTTCAGTAGGAGGTTCTTGTGAAAGCCTTGCTCTTGGCTTTCTTTCCAGGCTTTGTTAGTGCTGAAGGGACAGGGCTGGTTCCAGGAGGGGACACAGTAATTTACCCCTTTCCATAAGGGGATAACAATGGACAGAATAAAGAAAATTTTTCCTGTCCCACTGTCCTCTTTTCTTGAGGGCTTCTCGCGTCCTGTCATGTGGCAGGGGAAACCCACTTCTGCTGTTGTTATTGCAGGATGTGGTATGGTAAAATCGGATGGTTTTGTTTCAAAGAAAGTGAAGTGTAGCTGCAACCATATATTTATTAAGATCCTATTTTACACTCCTGCAGTGCAGAAAACCCTTTTGTCTTTAATGTTAGAGCAAGAGAATTCCCTTAATTTTGAAACACTTGTCATTCAGAGAGTGGAGATCCTTCACCCCCGCCATCAGATTGTTCCCTAAGGAAATGACGAGTATGTGATTGTGCTGTCTGTCTTGTTTGTCTGACTTGACTTCACTAGTATCTTTGGAAAATGTTGGCTGATTTTGTTAGATTTTGACAGGAGTGATCCAGACAGTGCTTATGAAGATGTTAAATTCTATCAGGGTTCATGCAGTCATGTCAAGGAGAGAGAGATCCTGTTAGTGACCTTTTCAAAGACTCTGGTTTGAGCATGGTCCTTATAGGTGCAGAACAGTCTGCCAAGGAAGGAGGCTGCAGGACAATTCAATCTCCCACTGTGCTGGTACCAGAGGATCCAACCGTAAAGCTTGAGGCTCCACAGGGAAAACAGACTTCTGTGGCTTGCAAAGCTTCTTGTGTGTTAGAATTGCAGGATAATTTAGTCTGGAAGGACTTTTGTAGATCTAGTTCCTTGCTCAAAGCAGAGCCAACTTAAAAGTTAGATCAAGTTCCTCAGGGTTGCATCCAGTCAAGCAAAGCACACTTAGAGAGTTATGAGCTGGTATTGCATGTGAATAGGAAACTTTTTTTTAAAAACAAAAACAACCTGTGGAAAGTCTGTCTGGAGTCTGAAGCTTTTAGAAGTGAATTGTTATATTTGTTTTTTAACCCTAGGAAATTCATATCTGTTAAGTGATGTTTGCATCATCATCTTTAACATTACTTTCTCATAAGGATAAGGATATGTTATTGTGCTGAAATTGCAGCACAATGCAGCAATTCAGTCCGTGAATGCTACTCAAAAAAATAACTAAAATGCTTAGAGAGATGTGCTTTGTCATATACCTAAGCATTTGGAAATGTATTTGGCTATAATCCTTGTACTTAGAGAAGTGAGTATTTCTTCAAGTATGTTTTGTATTTATAAATGTATGAATGAAAGATGCATCTAAGAATTACTTATTTCTATGTAAAGGGATTATGTGGCTGTTGAGTATCTGAATGTTGTCTTGTTGCAAATATTACGATGGGAATAGAGAACTTTGGAACTCGAGCAGTGTGCTGAAAACCTGAGCATTATGTGAACAAAACTGCTTGAATGCTTTACTACTGGATTTAGACTCAAAAGGTCACATCTTGCCCTGCAGACATAGTCTCGGATCAATATTAAAATGCCTAAATGCTGAGATTATAGAGAAGAAACAAAAATATGTTGAGAATTTCCCTGACTTGTTTTCTTGTGTAATTTGAATGAGAGGGAGCCAGTTTAACAATCTCTTTCCATTTGCTTTCCAGATGTTCACTGAGTTTAGTAAGAAAAGGATTTTGACATGGGGTGTGCCTGCGAGTGTGCTTTCAGCTAAAGAAGTGGGCACAGCCTCAGAGTTAGTGTGGCAGTCATGGTGACAAAGCCCTGATGCAGTAGCCTCAAGGCATGGTGGTGGGGTCCTCAAAGACCGATTTAATGAGAAAATCAGGGCGTAGCGTTCTCTTTCAGGATTCTTGTCATCTCACAAACAGAAATTGTTTTTTAAAGTCCAAAAGGGATACTAGGAACCAAAGTTTATGTAATAAAGGATTTACATCTTCAAAGAACCTAAAGATTCCAGAAGGACCTTACATTTTGGAAGTCCAATTCAAGACAGATTTGGTGGGCTCTGTTTTCAGAAGATACAGCACGAGTGAGGGCAAGTTTGGTGTCAGTGCTAGTACTGAAGTCTTTAAATACAGCTAGTTAGTTTTGTGTGGTTTTGAAAAGCCCTAGATCCTATTACTCCAGTAAGAAGTGGCATTTTAAAATCAGAAATATTGTTACTTCAAGGCACCATTAAGATGGTGTTAGAGGTTGATACTTGGCTAAAAAGCACAAGTGTCTCTTTTATGGATGAACGCAGGAGAAAAAACTGAAGTAGTAAATAGCTGAAGAAATGGGAGGGAGCCATGACTGGGCAGGAGAGAGGGAGACTTCCATCTCAAAATTCTACTGCAGGTCTGCCAGACCTACTTGAAAAGCCACACATCTTGCAAACATGTGGCCTTTATAGTCACCTAGATACAATATTATTTAAACTGAAGCGATGTTGAAGCTAAAGTCATCACTTTCACTAGTATTTCAGTTTGTTTTTCATGAACCAGATGCTCCCTGAATGCATACATTTCTTCCCAACAAGAGTGTACAGCCCTATGCCTCACAAACAAGGAGGCAGAAAAGCCATCAGGAGGCCTCTCGACATGAGAATTAAAGATTATATTGAGCATACAAAGTTCTCCACGGTGCTTTACTCCAATGCATTAAGGAGTTAGCTTGGAAACAGTGTTCCTGGACAACTACCAGCGGGAAGGTGTGTATCTCCCTCTATGACATAATCACAGAAAAGGATTTTGTTGGATATTCATCCTCTAAATCAGTATTACACAGTATGTGAGAGAACAGTGTGGTCTTGTACTAATTACTTGGACCAAAGCAGAGCTAGAATAGTAAAGGAGTGCATGGATGAAGGATTTAATTCAAAATCATTTCTTTATGGTCGCTTTTGTTTTAAAAGAATGCAAGTTTTACTGTAAGGCAGTGCAAAATGCTTGTATTTAAACAACAACAACAAAAAAAAAAACCCACAAAACCAAACCTTGAGTGTTCAGTGAAGGTGACTGCTTATATTCCTAAATGAGCTATGGTTGAAACAGTCAAATAAGCTAAAGAATTTGAACATCTGAATCATTAATCATTTAAAGAAAAGGATCTTAACTGAAATATCCTAATGAAAAATAATGCAATTGTGGGGCTTCATGTATTGGCCATTTTTTGTAAGTAAAGAGGCTCTGATATTTTAAAATGAAGTAATAATGTAATTAAACAGGATTATTGGCCCAGGATAGAGTAACAGTTGATTTCTCATGGCCTTAATTATTTTCTTGGTTCTTGTATGTGCTTACCAGAAACTGTGGTTGCTATAGCTTGGTATAATTATTTGCAGAAGTGAAAGCAAATACTTAAGGGTTGGTGTACATGTCTATTGATAGGTGCCTCGGCAACTTGTACAATTGTTGGGTGGAGACTGGTTGTGTGGGGAAGATTACAACTTTCCAACTTGTAAGTGGCTAGCCAGCTCAGTTTTGCTCAAACAGAAAATCTCTTATGGGTCAAGATTGGGTGGGGGAAAAGAATATTCAACTATTTGAGTGTGTATTATGAACTTTAAAACTTCCCACCCTGAGGATGACTTTCCATTAGCTTCTTTGTTGCCTCCCAAATCCAGTTGCTACCTCCGTCCACTGGAAAAAACTAATAAGTCTTCTTACTTCAGGGAAATTAATGTGTATTTGGAACTTGGTTTGGCTTAGTTCGTCATCAGTGGTTTGTACTATAACATTTATTTTTGTATACCCACTATATAAATACATGTCAACCAAGGAGAGAAAAATCTGCCAAATACAGTGGGGATTTGTTCCTAGTAGTATCCAGTAATGTATCTTAGAGTTCAAAACGTGGTATGCTAGAATTCTGCCTGTTCTAAGTTCTGTAATAAAATCACCTGCTGTTATGTGGATGGAGACACCATTTTGTTATAGGAAAATATTCTCAGTAGATTTAATTGCGTCAGTGTCTTCAGGACTTCAGGAATAGTCTGCCATAAAACTGCTTATAAGAAGAGACTGAAAATGTTTAGGACGTTCTGTTCCCAGCTGTGCTACTGACTTGCAGTGAGAATTTGGGTACAGTTCTGTACCTCCGGGTGACTGAGTCTGCACGTTTCTGGGATAAACTTCACCTTTTTAAAGCAGAAAACTGTTTTTTTTGAAATACTTGTGTTTTAAAAGCTGGTTAAGTATTTGCATGTAAATTAGCTTAGTTGGCAGGTATGAGAAATTAGAGGAGGATTTTTTTATGGAGCTGAATTATGAGCAACTTTAGTAATTTTTGGTTTGCTGTACAAATAATGGCATTCTCTATTTTAAAACATGCACACACACCCCGGTCTCATACTGAGGACAAAGTAACGACAGATCTGGACAGGCTGAAATGCAGTGTCCATACACATAGTGTGGTCCACCTTTGTCAGTGGTACCTTCTCAAGATGAGATCCCTGTGTGCCTGCTTGAGTCAGGTCATGTCTCTGCCAGCAAACTGAGCTGTGTCCCGGGCACTTCTAGGCATTGAAGTGACATCTCTACCCTGGTAGGCTGCTGGAATGTCTCTTGGCATGATTTTAGCCTGTGCCAACTACTGCAGACTATTCCCAGGCGTGGGTCAGGAGTTAGGATGCTCCTGTCTCGGAGGCCAGGGCAGTTCAATTTACTGGTACAGCTGAAGTCTCAGTACCTTGGTGTACCTGCCAGCAGCTGGATAGGTAGAAAGTGTGAAGATTAATTGACTTATACCCAGGCACATAGTCTCTGAGAGACTGCAGGAGTCAGCCTAATTGCCATGTTCCAGATGAAACTTCTTGCCACTAAACTCTTTCCTCCTTGGCAGGGCAAACTCCCAAATTATCTTTTGCATTTATTCTTGCAGAGATCCACTGTGTGCCACCCTTCCTGCTAGTTGCCATTGTTTTCCCTTCGGTTGGGGTGGGATTGCTGAAAGTGATGATTTCCACTCCTCCCTCTGCCATGCCTTCAGTGGTGTCTATCTTTTGCTCTAGACAAGTTTGGTCAGAGTCAGTGCTGAACTGACAGGGATTGGGTGCTGCTCATGCCAGGACATCTGGAAAGGACCCACCCTGAGCATGTACTGGATTAGGCTGAGTATTGCATTTGCCTGCTTTTTTTTGTTGTTGAATGGCAATAAAGAGGAAAGATTTACAAGTTTGGAAGAGATTCAGAACTGAACAAGAACAGCAGATGTCCAGATGTATTGTACCTCTGAAATGTTTATAATTAGCAAGCTTGCTGAAGTAAGAATGAGTAGAAATTGTGCCTCTGATGGTGTGCGTGTTTCTATATGCGCATTCTTAAGCAATGACAGGCTTGGCCAGTAATTGTCCAACTTGTTCATATCCCCGTTTAACAGTAGAGGAAGAACAATATAACTGAGAATGTGTAAGACATGGTTTAATCCCCAAGTTTAGATCTCGTGGGCTTCCTAAAAAACTATGGCCAATATCATATGCTAATATACGTGCAAACACACACACACAGATATATAGACCTTCATATCTTGGCATATGTGCTAGGGGAGGGCCAGGATACAGGGTAATCCTGTGTTAGGTGGTAGGATGTGAATCATCTGATTTAGTTTACAAGTTCTTCAAATAAATAGGTAGAGAAAGGAGAGATGATTACATCAGCATTTGCAAGCTGAACCCTAACTTAAAATCCTATTGGGTAACTTCTGTAGTTCAGTGTAACAGCATGCATTTCATTTCCAAACTACTCTGTGGATGGAGAGTTGTAATTATAAGAAAGGAGGAGTTCCTGCTCACACAGGGAGCTATAAAAGAAAATTATAATAGACTTAAAAAGCCACAGAGACAGGTGACAGCCTTCAGGAAGCCAGGCTCCATTAGCTATGTTAATATCTTTTCATCAGCTGTATGATGGATCAGTAGAGCTTAATTGTACTATCTAACATCTTGAGAGCAGATAATATGATAGCATTAGATCATTCAGCTCAGAGTTCCTCAGTGTCATGAAATCCTTGTCAGTTCAGAGTAGCATTCATAAATACAAAACCACTGAAGTGCAGGTGGAAAATAGAAGAGGACTTTTAGATCTCCTTGGGGGTCTAAATTAGCTACAGGTAGACATAAATTCCTTATCTGATGATTTGAAGACTTTTTTTTTTTTGCATTTCCAGCTGACAAAACAGCTGCCACAGCTGTTTTTCATTTGTCATTGTTGTTATACTTTTATATTTTTAATTACACAATTGTGTGATGAGTAACAAAGGTTTTGACTCTTGTGTTTAAATGTTTAAGTATTAAAGCATCCTGGGTGAAAAAGATTCATCTTATATGATTCCACTTTTAGTAGTAGAAATAAGGAGATTTAGAGTAGAAAATGTACTTAAATATCATTGAAGAACCCTCCTGAGATAAGATAATTGAATTATTCTGTAGTCATCCAAAATAAATAGAAGACCATTTAAGACAAGACAGGAAATATATTGAGAAATGTGCTACAGAAATCCATCCTATAATGGTATTGGGAGATGGGACAATTAACCCAATAGGTCTTTCCCATCTATTGTTCTATGAATTTATAAGGTCTGAAGTCTTGTAAAATGAGAACACTATTTGGATGATTTGAACTGTTAATGATTTAAAAAAGAAAAAATTTCCTCAGCCTGAAAAATGAGTGAATCAGACTAGAAACCTAATAGAGCTCTGAAAGGCTAGGGGCATATTTCTGTTGCCACCAATTGTAATTCTTCGCCCCAGGGGAATATAAGGACAAAAGATTGCGTTGTTAAATCCACTCACTGCTGTGAGGAATAACTAATACATATGCTTATTAATTTATGCTTGCCTTCAATAGCTAACATGTTTCATGCCTCATCTTTTCTGAACAGCTGATTTCATTTGGGAGTTCCTATTTGCCTTATAATTGAGTCTTCTCTCCTTTTTAGTTTCATGCTCCAGCCCAGTTTTAGCAATTACTGAAAGCAGGATGCAGCTGAAATAGGGGACAAATGATTGTATTTGGCCTTAGATGGCTTGACAACTGGCAGTGTGCTAGCCATGAGCCATAAGCCCAGAGTCTTCCAGTCAGTAACGTAGATGAATTCCCCTGTAGCCTTCCCCAGCTGGAGAAGTTTGACTTAGATGGTTGCACCCTTACTAGTGTAGTGAGAGAATTATTACTGGCCAGTTCCTCTTTTATTATACTAATGCACTATAAATGAGCATATGTTTTCTTTGCATGAAGACGTGCTCTGATGAAATCTCCATGAGGCTGGAGGAGCTTGCTAGCTAACCTTGGTCCCCTGCACCATAGTAGTGGCATTGCTCTTTGGTTTCATAGCAGGATTCTTTTGAACGCTTACTGCTCCCCTGGTATTCCTGCCTTCATTGTGTGTTCACTCCACCACTCACTAGGGTTGTTGTGGAAATTATCCCATTGCATTATCATTTTAGCTAGCACATCGGATGAAATCCTGGAAAGTTTTTAACAATATTAATTGCTTTTCTAGGGGGAATTTAAATCAGCCATTTTGCACTTGGCTCAGCAGGATATATATTCGAACCATTTCCTTTAGTATAGTGAAGCGTAGGATATTGGAGGAGAGTAATTTCTTTTTCTGTGGACAGTAGATCTCTAGGTAATATCTTTATTTCACAGGCAGATTGAAAACTTAAAGACAAAATAAATAAAGGTCTAAAATCAGGCTCCTGAATCTATATAGACCTTTTCCAACCTAAATTATTCTGTGATTCTATATTTAGGCACATTAATATCTACGTGATTGATTTGTAAAGCTGTAAAATGGGAAATAGTTTCTGGAAAAGGCAGTGAGATCTGCTTACAACTCAGTATTTTTGAAAATTGGATCACATATCGCAGTCCCTAAGTAAGGATGTGGGAACCCAACTTCACCGGATAGTATAGTAATAGCCATATAGCATCAAGATCTAAAAAGTAAAGATTTATTAGACTAACGAATCCCCCTATCCTGCATTCTTTAAATAGAAGTGCTTTTGTGTTACTAGCATGATCTAATTGCTAAGTCATCCCTGCACATACCCTAGGGCACGGAGACAACTTACAGGATATCAGTGTAAAGATTGGAATACTGTATTCTTAACCCAGATTATTTTGCATAACCCAAGTCATCCTGCTGAATTACGCGGCACAGTTTATGAAGTTAAAGGAATGGATTCTTGGTTCCTGAAGTCCATGTCTACCACCTTTTAAGAGGTGCACTGTCAATGTTTTTTGGCCTAATGTGTGAGGAAGTAGGCCTGATCCAAAGTGAATCACTATTCTCTTATCCAGAGGATAAAATGCCATACTTTCAGGGGTTCTTTTGAGAATCCTGTTTCTCTGCCTTCACTTCAAGCGTTGTCCTTCAGCTGTCACTTTCCCTTTTTTGTGAAAGGATAGGCACAACTCTTACTGAAACAGAGTACTGGCAATGTCTCAAAGTCTTGGTTGCACATTTTGGCTACAACCTGAAATTTCCATGTTCTTCCCTGAATTTTGGGAGGTTGAATGTCTGGAATATTTTTTTCTTTGTTTATTGGATAATTTCCAGTGTTTTCTGTAGGCAGGAGTGCTGTAAACGTAGGGGTTTTTTTGTTTTGTTTTGTTTTCTCTGTTTCCTGTTCTCTTTCATACTCCCAGAAACATAAACGTGTTTAATTGTAGATAGCCGTTGAAAGAAAGTGAAGCAATTTAGCAAGCCAGGTTTGAAATATCAGATTGCCTTCCTCTGAGCAGACACCTGTGACCATTAGGCTGAAGCCAGGCTCCTTCTTGTTTGTTTTAGCTCCTAGCAGCCATTCCTTAGCAGTCCACCATCAGCAGGAAGGAAAAGGAGAGTATGTTCACCTCCACTATCCAGCAGCTTTGTGCTTAGGATGCCTTAGGATTCAGGAACTAGGCATTCATTCTTCCTGCAACAGAGGGCTGTACATTTACCCATGGCCTTTACCATAAAATACGGAATGTAATTCATTACCTCTCTTCAAGAGGCAGCGGGGATACAAAGGTACTTTGAGGCCTTGCTGTGAGTGCCTGACTAGACACATCCTCTTCCTTATCAACTGGCTCTAGGTCTCTTCTTGCTGTACATTTAATTGCATGCAGATGTGTCCATTTACTCTTTATGATGAGTATGTCTTAACGTAGACTTTAACTTAGCCTTTGGAGGACGTGGGCAACATGCATCTCTGCTAGCCTTTCATTCTTTGGCATCCCAAGAAGCGTCATCTTTTCTTCCCAGAAAAGTTGCTAGGCAGAATTTGAGAAAACTGCACTTGTCCAGGATGTTTGGCAGCCTAGTGGGAACCGCTATGAAGAAAATTCCCTGTAGTTACTGGGTTCTGTGCAGCAGGGGAGAGCGCAGAGAGGAGTCATGGACACTGGAAACACTGAATTTCCTCTATGCTTTGCTGTAGATCTGGTGATTGCAGGAAGTCTGACAGACTCACAGTGCATGCACTTTACATCAGCTTTCTGTTTCAATAGTAAAGATGTGACCCAGAAACACTGAGGTTGTCTTGACCCTGCTACTAAGAACACAAACACCCGTTTCTCTCCTGGAAATGCCAGACAAAAGTGTGGTGGCCTTGAGATAAGACATGCAGCTGTGTTTCTCATTCAGGACAATTTTTGCCCCTTCCCTGCAACTTGAAATTTTTCTTTTGTGTATTTCATATGTAAAGAAGCTTCCTGACCATCTCTGATAGAAGCTGTGAGGTACTTGGTAGACTATAAGTGGAATCTAGTAAGAATCAATTCAACTTCAGTAAAACCACTGTTTAAAATTGCTCCGCTTTGGTTTGGGTAATAGTAACTGCAAAAATTATGAAGTATTTCCACAATGCAATGGATTATTTTTGTCCTATTTCCCTTTTTCCAGTACTGGATAATACATACAGCCCATTGGTTACCTTGTTCAACGCTTTTGATATGTAAAGAGCTCTGTAAATACCTAAAACTGGTATTGTAACGCTGAAACAGCTTTAAAGATTTCTTAGACTTAAAATTAATGATGAATATTGTAGTAGGGCCTATGCATATCCAAGAAATGGACTCCTGCTCTAACAACATGCAATCTTGAGTGAGGTACAGTTTCTGGCCCAAAGAAATCATAGCCCAAGTAAGGGCACAGTAACAGAATACATAAGCAGTGTTCACAAATGTTATGATGACTTACAGCGTGTTTACTCCTTAGTTCTTTAGGAGGGATTTGAACAGGCAGGAATTAGTCAACTGGAAAGGCAGAAGAAGCAACGGGATGGGGAAGGCGAGACTCCAGATAGCAGAGAACAAAATCAAATAAGTAGATTGATTGTGAAAAGCTAGAGGATTGAGGCTCTAGCAGGCACGCAAAAAGGGAGGTGGAGTAGAGTCATGGCAACATCTGTGCAGACCAGGGAAATAGTGGAAAATAGCAAAATAATCCATAGATGTCATTAGCCTGCAATGGAAGTGGGCTGCTGAACCAGCTGTGGCTGCATCGGTAGGTCCTAGCAGCTGATTACACTGGAAATCCTTTCTCCCTCCAAACCTAAATGGGTTCAAGATCCTCCACAGAAGCAAAGGGTTCACTCCTACACAGTGATGGATCTGGGGACTCATATCCTTATTTCTTTCTCACATCCCAATGCTGTGTAGGAACTTGGGTTTCTATGGCATCATGAAATACTCCCAATGTATTTCAAAGTAGCTTGCTGTCTAGTGCAAGATATGTTGGAAGAGATACATGCTCAATAGTTTTAGAAAATAAGATATTTGTTCATTCCAGGACAATAATAGGTAGTTACTTAAATGTACTTACAGTACTTTATTCTTTGAAATGTGCAGGTCATATACTTGATCACTCTGTTTGCTTTGCCAAGATTTCTGCAATGCAAGCAGGGAAACTTTCAGGCAAGGATATTTTTACAGTTTATTTTTCTTTCTCCTCTGAAGGTCAAACGGTCTTTCCTATATAGAGCCGCTATGGTGGTTGAGGAGTAATTCTAAGGACTTTTGAGACTATAACTCTGAAACCTGCCATATTTTGAGAGGAATACCTTGTGTTGGTTTCTGTCTAAGGGCTATTCTTTCCTTTGGTGTGGTAGTCTTTAATAAAGAGAAGGGGTAAGTTCAGCCCTTGTGTAAATCCTCAACAATTTCCACTTCTGAGACTGGGACGGCAAAAGGTGGGAAAGGAAAATGAAAGGGCAAAGTAACTAGCCTCAAATGAACTGGTAACCTCCCATCTTTCTTGGTTTTGCAACTCTGTACAAATGACAGCGTAGTTTCATATCTGCTAGTCCAACACTAATTAACTTCATAAAGGTCCGCTCCTTTTTGGAGAGCTCTGACAATACAGAAAAAGGAGAGCAAGCTGCCTCCTTAGCCAAGAGTTTTCCTGGAGAGACAAGGACTAGAAATCCCTATGCCCTCTGGGCTAAAGATTCAAAGTCTTTCTCTAGTGCCGATGTAGTTGGGCAGAGCTCGTAAAAAATGTATTAACTCTTCCCGCCCCTGCCCTGCCCCTCCAATTCCCGAGTCTCTCCAATGCTATCTGACCATCATCTGTGTCCTGCACATATTTGCTCTATTTTTAAATTTAAGATTGAAGTACATTTACTTTGGTGATAAAAGTCATGGAGAAAAAGAGTATATTGAAGGAAGAGACCAGTGGTCTGTCAGGTTTCATTTTGGGCATTTGTCCTTTGAATATTTGGTAAACTGAAGAGCATTACAGCTCTGAAAGAACAAATTCTCCAGCCTGATCTGTTCAGAAAGGTATTGGCCTCCGTTCTCAACAGCAGGAGAAAGTAACCATGATCTTGACACCATTTAGGTTTCTTGAAGGCCTCTTCTTTCACTCACTGGTGCCTGCCTCATTAGGCCATGACAAGTGTCATAGAGATTTGCATAGACTCCTAGATTTCTCACATATTTCCATTCTTTTTTCTGCTTAAGTAGCATGCCCATGTCTAGAGGCATGTTGTCCTTTCACAGTTCCTATTTTTATCAATCTGTTAAATTTCCTAACTGGTAGTCTTTACAAGAGTTCACAAGATGGGTAGTGATTCCGTTATTTGAGGGTATCACTGGTATGTAACAACCTTTCTAATTTTCTGTTGTTTGCAGGATAGCAGAAATGTTTCCTACCATCATAAAATCTTTTTTAAAAAGGTTTAATTCCTTATCTTTAATATAGGCTAGTGAGTATGTTTGGTGCGTAATTTCCTTACTTGCAATCCTTAGGACTGAAAATAATTTCATAAATAGTTTATTTTCTGTTTCATTTTCATGCACATGTTGGGAAGAGAAGTGAGAGTGCCAGAAATATGATGTGAGCAGTAATTCTTGTCAGATGAGAAGTGGGAAAGGATTGAGGAAAACCTCTGCCAGAGTCTGGTTTTGGTGAAACTTCTTGTTCAGTTAGAATAGAATAAAAATGGTTCTGATAAAGATGAGATTTGCATAGTCTTGAATTTCCTTAACACTCACACCATATATTCCTGTATCACAGATTTTGGTGGTTTCTTTTTTATTTCATCCAAGCATGTTCCTTCTTTGAATTTTAATCTTACTATTTTCATGCTGTAACAGTTGTTTTTCTCTGTTTTTCACAGACTGTTTTTGAGAGGAACTGCCAATCTGATGACTGTGCTGCTGATTTGAAACTTCAGGGTAAACTGTTGCTTTCTAGGTGAGTAGGTGAACTTTTTCGTCTTTTTCTTTCTTACACAGTAGTATGCTGTCCGTTTTATGTAAGACAGCATTGAAAAATCAAAATACAAACGCAGATACTTTATATCCAGACTAGTAGGATGATGGCAGTTGTATCACCTTTAGTGCAGAAAGGTCTCGAGATGTACATAGAATCTGAATTCCTGTGGTGGTGGACTCTGTGCACATACAAGGCACATACAAGACACTTTCACCTTCTCAATCACAACAGACAAAACTGGAGGGGAAAAGAAAAAATAGCATAACAGAGAAGGGCAGGGAAAGTTAAGCTGCATGCCTAAATGAAGTACCTATGTGGACCATGTCATTTTTCAAAGATGATAAAATACTCTTTGTCACATGGTAGGACTAAAACTGTATGCAGAAAGGCAGTTTTGTTCAGAAAAAAAAGTCATATGAAGGTTAAAAAAACCCCTCAGAACATGGCAAATTATCTTCCTCGAATTATCTTGTCTGTTTCTGAACTTATGTAGTTTTGCTAACTCCCAAAATACTGCTCTCTTTTGCCAAATTCTTTTTGTTAGTAACTTGGGCAGAGGTGTCTGATTTCACTTTCTTCTGGGATAATAAACCTCACCAAATAGACAAGAGGTGAAGTTTATGTTCTGTCCCTTGTGACTAGTGATCCTAGAAAAATGCCTATTGTTTTTCCAGGATGTAGTTATTTAATTTTGGGTTAAATCAGACTAAAGGTGAACTTAATATCACTTCTGTTTCCCTTTTTTTTTTTTTTTTTTTTTTTTCTTTTTTTTTTTTTTTTTTTTTTTTTTTTTTTTTTTTTTTTTTTTCAGCGTTTGTAGCACATTTTTAGAGATAGAAGTGCTGATGCAAGTTATTTAATTGTGTGCCAGAGATTTTGCTGTTTGATGGAGATGCTTTCTGTGAAGTGCTTTGCTTCCAGATCAGGAAAGAGAGGGGAAGAGATTCCCCGGCTTGGGGGGGGTGGGAAAGGAAGAAGTAATAATCAGGAGATATACACACATTTTATGTAAGTCTACAGCATGCTGTAACTGTACTTGGAGACAAAACTGAACCAGAGTCAAGTCTGAGAAGTTACAGACTTCTCCAGACACGACTGAAGTCCACAGGAATGTTTTGGAGGATTGGCTGGGAGCAGGGTTAGGTCTCAGGTTGCAGAGTCCAAGCTTTGACTGTGATTAGTCTGGATTTTTGACCTTTCGCTCGATCTTTGTGGAGAGCAAAATCCATTGAGAGCTGGAGACGTGTCTGTATGGACTAGGGAAGCCAGTGAGGGATTTTGTCCTGCAGTTGAGGAATAATCAATAAAAAACAAAGGACAAGTCCTAAAATCTTGTCACTTGGTGTATAGTAACCACAGCAGTAAGAGCTATATTTGCGATTGGAGCATTAGACTGTGTATTTTTACAGCTATTATTTATGTTATCTTGGCAATTTAAAAGCCACAACTGTCAAAAGCTTAGGATATTCAAATACAGTTTCTATGTTTGTATAGCAAAATGTTGAATAGATGTGTTCAAGTCTTCTTTATCTAGTGACACTCTGAAGTTCTGTTTGAATTAAACAGAATGTCGTGAAATCCATCAAATCTGCACAGAATGGGTTTTATTTAGCTAAAGGGCTCTGTAAGCTTCAGTTATTAAGAAACAACGCAATGAGTGTCTCTAAAGGAAACAGATTATTTTATTAGTATTATTGTGTGTAAAACTATAAAAACATGCTGTGGGTTCTAATTTTAGAGGAGTGCCTGTCTTGAAGAATATGGTCATTTTTCCAGCCCTATGTGTTTTGAGCTAAAGAATCGTATCAGCATTTTCCCACATTATTACTGTTTATGCTAAGTTTGTGTACAAAGCTTTTTTTTTTTTTTTTTTGTAGAAAGAGCAAAAAGGTGACTCATTTATTACTATCGGCACTAAAGAAATGACTTCATTGTTATCAAGGTTATGGCAATGCCTTTGTCTAAATAATAACATCTAACTAAATTTGGTGGACTTATTGGAAAGAATGCAATTAATGACACACAGATACATAGAATTGAAATAAACAGGATGTTTATGGGAAGACAGTGATAAGTGCTGTCTCTCAGATCTACTGCAGCTCTTTGAAGATGTCACTGGACATGTGGATAGGGTGATCTGGTTAAGATCATCTACCTGGGCTTGCAAAAGACTTTTATTAAGATTTGTCACCAAAGGTTCACTAAGAAAGTAAGTTGCCCAGGTCTGAGAGAAATGGTGCCTGAACTTTACTACTAATTAAAAGGAAGTCAGCAGAGAGAAAGAGTAAGTAGTTTTCCTGGTGGAGAAGACTCCAGAAGTGCTTGGGCTGGGGCCAGTGGTAGTCAGCACGTTCATAAATGATCAAGGAAATAATCTGCTAGAAATGAATAGCAAGGTGATAAAGTTTCCTAATAATACTAAACTATTCAGAGCAATTAAAAGAACAAACAAGAAGGTATGTTTTCATGAAGCATGTGATTAATCTGTGGAATTTACTGTTGGGTATGTTATAAATGCTGAGAGTTTACCTGGTAGAAAAATGGCAAATATGAATGCTGAAAGCTGCAGAAATGTACCAGCAAAATAACACTCCATGCTTGCCTTGTTCTTCTATAGGCCTCTTGCTTTTAGACATTGTTCGATAGAGGGCTCTCTGCTAGGTGGACTGACTTGGTCTGGCTGTTCTTACACACTTTTCTTGAATTTGCAGCATGTTAGAGCCAAAAACTGTGCAGAGAGCTATATATTGTAACGTATAGTTTTGTCCATTGCTATATGTAATACACTTTCAAATGTGTGCTGGTTAGAGCATAGGTGTGCATAGGAAGTTAGCTCATATTACATTATCAAGATAATTGCTTGCTGAGGTCACTCTCACTAGCTCAGGAACTGAACAAGCTACTCCAATTTAGAGTTCACATGGGATGCGTTTGAATCACTAGAATTACCCAGTTAAAAGATTGCACCCAGCTTTGAAGATGCCAAACCCACGTATCGAATGACTAATAGGAAAACCAGCCCATGGTGACAAGAGCAACCAGGTCTGCTCTGATTTTGCTTTTCTTGGGATCCTCCTTCTCTTCTGAAAAACGTATTAATCTGCCCACAAATTGGGAGCACTGTACTTTGATAAATAACAAATAGACAGCCAGGATGTTAATACTCCGTCTAGGAAATGACCAAATATGGCCATTTAACCAAAGTGCTTGAACCAAACAGAACTGCATGCATAACTTAAAAACTTCACTACCATTCTGACCAGATAGGATTGGGTTTGTCTCGTTATTTCCTGTTGTTGAGGTGCTTCTGCACAGGGAAACAATGCTGCTTGGCAAGCTGAAACCTTCCACTGTGAAGCTGGAGAAGAGGGTACGGTGCGATTGTTTGAAACTGGGTGATGGCGAAGAACCTTAAAGCCTTCTAACTCTATGTGGAAGCTTTTGCAAAGATGGGAGAGTGAGATGTGGTGGTAATTCCTGTATTCTGGTTTTTTGAATACTTTTGTTCTAGTGAAAAAGTGTCCTTGGAGACTTGGGCTGATGACAAAGGTAACATACTTACAGGAGTGAGGAAGATTTAGAATGCATTTATTCTGGAAATAAAAAGGTTTGTTTTCAGTTAGCAGATGTATCTCTTTGCTGCTCGTCCACCTTCATTAGCATCAGTTTGTGAGTAAACCCATCCCAACTTCTTGTAGGGATTGCAAGATGAAGGAGCCAAACTTCCTGTTTGTGGAAGGTGGCATACGGGGCAAGAGTCATGGACTGTGGCTTGGCAGGTTCAGACTAAAGATTTCAAGAAACCTTCTTGCATAAGTAGTTTGTGCTGCGTGGGAAAGAGGTGTGCAGAAATTGTGTGCTTTGCCATCCTGGATTTCAGGACTTGGCTAGCTAAGGTCCCAGTTGACCTTATCTGTTGGTAATAGTCCTGCATAAAGGAGGATGAGTATGGACTGTACGACCTCTAGAGATACCTTCCAACCAGTTTTTCTGCAGTTTTCTGACTTGTCTCGAAGTAAATCGTCTCTATAACCAGAGAAAAATTGCCTCAACAAAAACTAGCTCTTCACCAACATGGAAGCACCTACCTAGGATGGTTATGGTTGTCTTCCAGTGCTGTGACTGGAAACCTGCCTGTGGGACATCTCACCTCATGCTTATACCACCTCTGCCAGCGAGAACATGCATCACAGGAGGGGACAGTAATATTGAAGGCTGAACCTGGCAAAGAAACTGTGCAGATTAAACTTTCTAGGGCAGACATCACCAGGTAGTCTGTAGAAACAGTTGCAATGATGTGTGCTAGTAGTGCTACAAATGGTCCTTTTAGTGGTTGGCCAGAATTTATTCGTAGGAGCATGAGCATTGTTAGCTACTACAGGTGGCAACTGTAGGGAAAAGGGAGCCGTGGAGTGTGCTGGGGACTTGGTGAAGGCAGTGCTGGAGAAGCTGAAGGAGCAGAAGAGAGCAGTTTCATCTTTCCAGTCATAACTGTTTTCAAATCCATTTTTCTTAAAGAATAAACATGTGAGGTTTTGGCAGCACAGAGCAGAGAGGCTACTCATCGCCTCCCCTTCAAAGAGTCTCCAGTGTTAAATCTTGCAGCTGTCACAGGAGATAGCAAAGTCTGGCCCTATCCATGCAGTAATGCCCTGTGTTCAGAGGAGGAGGGAGGGAAAAAGATTTCTGAAGGAAGAGAATTGGAAGTATTTTAGTGTAAAGAAAGTATATATGTGTTGCATATGGGTAACTTTAATGACACAACCTGAAACCATAGAGAAATAGGAATAGAATATTTTGCAATAAGCTTTATTTTTATGGCCACAGCTTTGGGACAGCAATAGGAAACCAGTTTTCATTTCCAGCAATCCAGTACTGAAAAGCAAAATGCAATCCAAGTGTGTTCTGCTAGCTGTTATTTTCAAATATTGTTTAATATTAAAAATATATTTATTACATATTATGCTTCAGTGCCTCACTGTTTTCTCAGCACAGCAAATGTCTTTTCCATCAGGTTTCTGTAGCAAATAGTACATTTTTATTGAGCCTCTCTGCAGCTACTTGTACTGCATCTGTTTCCTCATGATGTGCTGTGGGAAACCCTGAAGTAGGTGTTCTGTAGGAGATTAGACCTCCCTAGCCTTTAAAAATCTGCTAATCCATTCCTCTGGTACTTCATATGGGAGAAAAGCACTCTGGCCTGTTAAGAAGGACCTGAAAGTGCTGAGGGAGCACAGCTGACAGGAACACCCATCTTGCTTGACCTACCAAGGCAGTTGCAGATACTGAGCTGATGTCTGTCCATCTCAGTGGCACTCCACGAAGGGAACAGCAGTTATCAAGCACTGTTTATGCTGTAATTGGAACCAAGTGAAAACCATGGAGAAGACATTTGAGTAAGAAAGAGGGTGTTTGAAAAAACATAATTTCTTCCAGCTATAACAAACAAGCTAGCTAAAAAGACCAGAGCAGAATGGGTGGTGACTTCCCTGTGAGATGCAGCTAGGAAGGAAATCCTGTATGGCTGTGTAAATATACCGACAGCTTGTGTGTTGCAATGAATAGAGGAGCTTTACCAAAAACAAACAGCACAGGAAGAAAGATGATGTTGCCGCATGTCGTGTAGCTGCTGTGTTCCAGTGTGAGCTGTGTGCAGGGTATGTAAATCGGGTTGTAAGCGCAAGACTATGAGCCCCTTGGATATAGAATGATGTAATAAATACTTCTATAATAAATATTATAGCAACTGAAAATGCTGTAATAAATATTGCTATTCCAGGAGGAAGTCTGTCTTCCATATATTTATGTGACATGAGATTACCCTTCATCCGTCATTAGAAACAGAATTATTCACCCAATGGAGTGCTTCTGAGTGTATTTTTGGCTGTTTGGAATAAGCAGCTTGCTTTTATATGTTGGTTTAGAGCATCCTTAACGACCACTATTCGTTAAACTCAAATTTATGTTCTTCCCCTACAGACTGGCTGGGGTTCCCACATATACTGCTACAAATTGTTTATTTTGGAAATGTGAAATTGGAAGTAAAAGTCATAGAAAGCCAAAGGGGTGACAGGTGTATTTTGCAGAAATTTTCAGTTTTTCAAACTGTGGGGTTTTTTTGAGTTGGAGTCAATGCTTTCAAAAGTTCTCTTGTGAAAGAGAATTCTTGAGAAATGCCCTTTTCCAGTTGAAAGGTCAGGTTTGTGTCTTGGGCCATCTCTGCTTCTTCAGTCCTTCTGGAATTAGCCAGGGAATGAACAAAACCCCAATCTGTCAAAAATTTCATCAAGTTTGAAATGTTTCCGTTTTAATGAAATAGTAATATATGAAGAAGTAGGTTTGTGGTTTTTTTTTTTTTTTTTTCCCCAAATAAATTCCTTCTATGACTTAGTAAAGATTTAACATGTTTTCTGCCAAGAATCCTTTTGTTTCTGTGATCTCTGTTATCTTATGCATGGTGCCCTTGATATGCAGGTAAATACGTATCTAAACATCGCATTTGATAGGCAAGTAAATGATTTGGTGTGATCTTTTTTAGGACCTACCTAACCTAGGCCTCACTGAAAAGATAAGGGAGAGTGTGCACTACCACCCCATGGGCCCACCAGCCCTTAAGCTTGTGACTCTGAATTTCTAAGCATATTATTTGTATTAATGATGAAAGAATAATTTCACATGGGTGACTAGCTATGCAACTGCAAAATGGGTTATTTTGCAAGTGCTGTGTATTGATGCAACAAAGAATATGCTCATAGACCTGTTAAAATCAGTGGAGGGACTCCCACCAGTTCACTGGGAGCATCGTTAGACATTAGGCACCACCTGGATTGTAAAAATGAACCTCAACAGTTTCCTATTGATTTGTCAAATCATTACAGAACCTGAGCTGAAGGAATCCAGAAATCGTAGATAAAAACATGTGTTCTGGCAGCTTTGTCCAATTTGCTTTTCACCAGCATAAGATGTAACAGCACAGAACATAGGTTAGTGCAGTAACAGTGCCGAAAGTGAGTGTCTTCTGAAGGAAGGAGCAACAACACAAAATTTTGTTCAGAAGGACCAAAACTTTTTGGGTGTATATCATGAATATAGTAGTGTTTCTTTGTGGTTTTTTTTTTTTTAAAAAAGTTTTAATTTATCATAGGTTTTTGTAAACCCATGAAGAAAAGCTGCAACCCTGTGGTTTAATGTGGGAAGCAAAGCTGTTTCGTAAATTTGACCAGGCTCACGCCTCAGCACTTATCTTCCTTTGATCACACAATGGGAATTTGTTTCCAGAGAGGCCTCACGTTTCATGGCATGCCTGTTGCGGTTTTATGCCCCTGAAGTGCATCTTAACAAAACAGTCATGATGAGGAAAAACAATATCCTTTCATTTGGAGCTTAATTACATGCTCTGATAATATCTGTTTTTCCCTTCCTCTTCATTCATAACAGATGAAGAATTTGTTTTCACTTATTTTATCTTTCTTTGAACAAATACTTATTTCAAAAATATTTTTGACATTCTGTTTACCCTAGACAGGCTACCCTAAATAGCTGAGCTGCTCAGATGGAGCTAATTTTCTGCTTTAAAAAAAAAAAAAAAAAAAACCAACAAAAGAAAAATGAGCAAATGGTATGGTTTAGCATTTCTAGTGCTAAGAAAGTGGTCCTGAGCTTTCGGTCAGGACCTTGTGTGTATAAAGCTGCGTGTACCACCATGGGTATTTCCAGCTCCTGGGACACAAATACGGAACAATGACTGATCTTACTGCAGTCATGTGCTGCCCACTGGTTACTTGGTCATACCTCAGTGCTGTCCTAACTCCAGATCTTTTAAAGTACCAAAAAAGTTGTTTCCAGGGAGAAAAGAATGACAAAACACTGAAAAAAATGAGTATGAGTAGATTGCTTTCAGTTTTCTCAGAAAACTATGCCAAATTTCATACTGTGATTTAAGTGATTCATAAATTATAGCACAGTTTGATGTAATTCTAGAGTAATTTTCTGCACTGTAAAGGATGCAGTGAAAATTCTCATACTATTTCATGTATATTAGTACACAAATTTGCCTTTTTTTATATTCACAATTCCATTTGGAATTAAGTCTTTTTGGTGAATCTAGGAAGCAGAGTTCTGATTTCTAATTTTCGTTTGCTTTTATTTGTCTTTTACCTACAGACCATTGCTAGTGTACTGAATGCTGCATTTGTGAGGCACATGGAAAACTTTTTTGTAGCTCGTCTAGGATCTGATTTGCAGTTTCCTGAAAGGGCTACCCAGCAGAGCCAGCAATTATTCAGGATGTAGAACAAATTGCAGTGGGAGCATCGCGTCAGGAATGAGTGAATGTTTTCCCTTGTTGAGGGCGAATGGGGATGAAGGAATAGTTTCTTGGTTTCTGTCTGGTTAGTTATGCTCAGACCTTCATAAATCTCTCCCTCAATAAATAAGCAAGTCCAGTTGATAGCAGAGGCTAGTACTGTTCCTTTTGAACACGTGATGATTGAACCCGTACGGAAGGTAATAGAGCTATCAAGTGATAAGTGGTAACAAACCTCAGTAGTTCACATATCATACAGAAATACAGATTCCCAATTTCTTATTTTGATGATCAGTCAGGGATACTCTAAGCCAGTCTTGTCACTTCTTAAGTATTGGTTTTGTTTTGTGAGAATCACTTGGCTGTATCTACTGGAGCAGGATTTTGCTGTTTGTTTTTTAAACTAGACCCTAGAGAGAAGATCCTTCATATAGTTTGAATGCGTTGCTGAACTAATGTATAACCTAGCCCTCCTTGTGAGCATCCCAACATCAGTATTTTATGGACCTAAGATAGTTCAAGTTGCCATTTTGTTTCTTGCTGTAGCAACCAAAGTATAAATATAACGAAACAAAAGCTTAACCTCAGGCAGCAGTCATACATTAGCTACGTCCAGAGGTGGAAGTTCTCGATCCTGTACAGACCACAATGAGAAGCATATGCACTATTGGTTTGGATTTGCAGAATACATCTTGGCTGGTGCATACATGCATCGTGGATACGTGTGTGTGTGTGTGTATACACACATACATATACACATACTCTTTTGTGATGCAGCTGCATGAACTCTTTCTGTAGTATGTCCTGCAATTACAAAATCTGGTAGGGCTGAGATTCTTCATCGGTCACTAAGTAAATCGTCTAGCTAGTTCTGTGTGAGCTATAGAGGAGATGTGCTGATATGGGTATATGTTACTCATGATGTTTGACATTTAGACATAACTTACTCCTGACATATAGCACCTGCTACTGCAAAACAAATTTTCTAAAGTAACAAACCTCTACTGTTTCTAACATTTCATCATAACTGCTTTTATTGACCACTCAAAGTGATTGCTGGATGGAGCACTGGTCTTTCTCCCTCATCAATGCTCAGCTGCATATGCTTTTAAATTACATATTGGAACCCAGCATCCAAGAAATGGAACAAGCAATTGAAGCTGTCTAATAACAGGAGATCTATTTCTGAAGGCATAATTTCTATGGTAAATACATGATTTGCATGATGACTTTATTAATGTTCTAATTGCTAGAAACATTATCTCAGAAAGTGCTACTGAATTTGTCCTCAACTTTCAGGACCACATCTATGGGCTACAATCATCTATTTCAATAGAACTCTTTGAATACTTTCACAAATGGGGAAAATATATAGAAAAATTTATTTATTTTGTATCAGGCTGGTACAGGCAACTTTCATTGTGCCTGGTACTATTTATCTCTTGCATTTCTTTCTGCCAGTGCTAACTAGGTTTTTTTTTTTTTTGTGCTTAAGTCTTGGGATGCTGTTTTACATATATTTGCAGGGATAACTTTGTCCTGGAGGCATAGTACCCTTGATTTCAAGGATGCTGCTTGTCGTTATAAAAGGTTTTGGTTTGTATGTGTGTCTGAAAGAGTGAAAGATTAGATTAGAGCTTCTGTAGATGTTGTGCCTTGTCTTGCTTTCATGTGACAGTTTCATAAACCAGAGTAACTCCGTTCAAACCAAAAGCTTCTCCCTGGAGTAAACACTGTGTGGAAACAGAGCTGTTCTTTCCCCATTGACTCTTCAATTCTGTTTATAAAGGATTTTGAACATCTGGGTACAATTGAAATTACTGATAATAATAAAAGGCACCAGATTTCTGTAGGGTGATAAGTGGTATTTTTATGTGTATGTTGTGCCCTGCTCTCTCCTTTTCACTTAAAAGTTTGAAGACATAAGTGGCTGGGTGTTACATCTATTGTGTAGTTATGGAGGATATGTGTGGAGAAACTAGATTTGGGGAAGAGAGAAAAATTTCCAGAGAAGCTTTGAATTTATGGTAACTAGCTGTAACTAGAAATCACTGTGTTGTTTCAATACCATAATAAAGAGCAAAAAGGATTTCCTAGAGGGTTTTTTTTCTCCATTGTTTACTACTCAAATGCATTCATTTTTTAAATTAAAGTTAATGCTCTGTGCCACATTCCTGATTTGTGGTGTGTATGGGAACTCAAGCACTAGAGGCAGCAGCTCTGCTCCAGAACAGCACCAGGACGAGCAGTTCCCCCTCATCGGCCTTGGACTCACCGCAGTAAGCACTTTTGTCATACAGGACATTTGGTCCATTCCTTTCAGGAAACGTTGGCACATTGTTAATCAGTTTTCAAATGGAGCAATATTGGTATGATATTACTCCCAAACTGCGCTCTGCTGACACAGGAACTCTGTTGGCCTCTCCTTGAGTTCTCGATTATGTTTTTCCCATCACCTGTATGTCAGCTAAGCTGTGATCATTGACTGCATGAGGTCTCTTAGAGCTTTTGCTAGCATAGACTTCAGTATCAGAGGGGGAAGGCAGCAGCTCAGCTAATGCAGAATAAGCTCTGGTATCTTGAGTGTTTGTCTGAGTCCTTAGCCTAGACTATCTGTGAACTTTGCAGAGAGAATTGAATGCACACATGATGGCAAGACAGCGTAACCAAGCCGTGTCAAATCCAATAGCTTTTCTTCCTGTGGAGTTGTTTACAATTTTACTTGGTTTAGATTTCTTTATGGGTGTGCTACTTCTCAGTTTTGCACCGAGACATCAAATGAATTCCCAGAAGATCGGCTGAGGGTTTCGGCTTTTCATTGGCCCTTGCGGTTTAAGTGTTTGCAAAACTGCCCTCAAAGTTCAGCTGACTCTGGAGCCTGTGATAAAAACCCAACAGGAGAAAGGTTTTCAGGGTTGTTGTAAACAGTTTGGGGAGACAAAAGTGATATTCAAGTATCATAGTACCTACAAAGAGCAACTGAGACGCTGGTTGGTGAAGGTAGAAATCTATTTGGATCTGTCACAGGACCAATGTTGTTTACTCACTTACACCTTTTACTAATTTAAAAGAAAAAAGTGGGACTCCTGTTTAATTTCATCTGATGGAGATGGAGGACAAATTGGACTTCAGTTGTCTGAAGCATTTTTACCTGCATGCAGTCTAACTGACCCTAGCTGTAACTTCCACTGTCCATTGAACAATAGCAGTGATTTATCCATGTAGGTGCTGATTTGCTGTGAGGAAAGAAGTCCCCTAATATAAAAGGGAAAATAGGTGACCCAGACTAACAGGGTGAATGTGACCCCATCGCATTCCTTGCCCTATATATGATCTGCACAGGCTGAGAGGAAGTGCTAAATACTTCTCTTTTTTTTTTTTTTTATTTTTTTTTTTATTATTCTCTCTAGTGCAGGAAACAGAGAAATATGTCCCTGTGTACCTTTTGGAATGCGGATTATGTCTCCCTTGACCTATGTTAATAAAAACACCAGCATCTTGGAGGGTGGGGAAGTGAAAATTGCAGATCTTTTCAGTTTGCCTTTCCCAGCTGTTCTTTCTTCCCTTGCTGACCACAGTGCAATGATATGGCACAGGCACGAGCAAAGAGAGTTAAAGCATGTGAAAAAGATTATACTTGTTTTGTCCTGGAATTTAGTTTACTTTTCTTAATCACTTAAGAGGAAAATGTTAAATGTTTCTGTTTACTTTTGATGTTTAGTACCACGGCCGGTGAATTCAAAACCATGTCAGAAATTTGGAGCCTGGTATTCAGAATTGCTTGTTACCTGCCAGTCTGGATCATGTGAATGAAAACTGCAGATACTTAGTACTTCTGAATGTCCAATTTCTTTCCCTTTCTGTGCAGACATTGATAGCTTGACATATTTCATCTACTTGTACATATGTGTGTGCAAATGTGGATGACTATATATAATGTATATATGGGTCTATAGTTTACCCAGAACTTTTACCCACTTCATTATTTGTGTGTACTACCTGATGTAATAAGGTGGTGTTCTTCTGTCCAATAGTGATCAAGGTTGCTATAATCAAGTGGTCTTGACACTTTTTCCCTTCTTTTTTTCCTTTTGGGTTTTTTTTTTTTTTTTAATTTTTTGGAGTCTGTGTGTTTATTTTTAGCCTGTCTTTCTTGATGTGAGCACAGTTATGAGGTGCTGAGGATGTTGACCACATTACAGTTCTCATCCAGCAAAATGTAAACTGAAAGCCATTGCTTGATTATGTTTCTTAAATTGTTTGACATACCTTGTCGAGATGAAGGGGTGGCTTTACTTTGTGTTCTTGTTTCTGGCGGGTGACAACGGTTCTTTAGTTATACATTTTCACTTGGCAGCTAGGCCACTTAATGTGCGGCAGGTGCTAGATGAGGATGGCACCAGCTTGGCAGCAGAGCTGCTCCAGCGCCGCAGCGGGCTGTCTGCACCCCGTGATGTTACACTCCTGAGCAGCAAACAGGATCTGGGAGCTCCCCTGCGAGCAAGGAGATTCCTAATCCTCTTCTTGCTGCAAGTGAACCTGATTCATTCCAGATGTACGCAGATTTAATGACTCAGAAAGCTGCTCTCTTAAAATGGGACTTAGAGCACAATCTCGTATAACCTCTCAGAGGAAGACCTGAACTCCCCTGTCAGCCTAAAATCAGTGGGTTTTTTCAGAGTTTATTAGTGTGTGAATTTTGTGCAGGAGTAACTTCACTGTGCTCTTAAAAAGTTGATTTTCTTTCTCTTCTGAGGAAAATGTTACCGGTTTCATTTTGGTATGACACGCTTTTAACAGAGGAGTGATAGCTTTAGAAAGGAGTAACGTAACCCAATGGTGTTTATTTTGACATTGGTTTTTGTGGGTTTAGTTTTAAATAGGATTTCATTCTGAGTATTTTTATTACTGGGTAGGAAGGAGAGTATTCTCTGTTGTCCTGACTTTATGTTAAATCTCAAAGTGCTGCTACTACTAATTCAGAGAGTATTCTGTAGTGTACATTACATTTAGTATCAACTCTGCGTAAGATTAATATCTTGTAATGTTCCTTTGCTTACTGAAGCGATACTTCTAGATTTTGCTATTGGGTTTGGTAGATTCTGATTAAGTTTTGAAGTGATTGCAAGAAGTGAGATTATATAATTAGTGACAAATAATTCACAGTAATAAATGGTTGTTTTATTGTTGCTCCTAAATATACACTTTTGATTAGAAAATCCCAGCAGATTGTTTATTATCTTCGCAATTTGTCTACTTTTCAACAGTAAACTTTGAAGCTGAAGCCAGAAGGTTAAATGCTTCCAACTACTGTCATATAGTTGTGCCATTAATTTGGTATATGAGGAGCAACAACTCACATTCTTTGGACCTCTCAAACTAGTCTTGCAGTTGATCCTGCACTGTGTACACTTTTGCAAATGTTTATTTGCACTGATAGTTGACTATGAGAATAAACCATAATGTTTAGAAAGCAAAGTGTCCAGTTATCAGTTGAATTGGTTGGTGTCTGCAGTTGATTGTAGGTGTGAAAAAGCAGGCACATTTCCTGGAGACTTATATCTGCCTTATAAGAAGCTGTCATTAAACTGAAAGCCATAATTTTGGGCTTAATAAATGAAGATAGTAATAAATCAAGTAAGTACAGGAAATAAATATGCCATAAGTATAATCTGTGTTACGCAGAAAAGCTAAACTCACAATCTACAGCCATCATCTTTAGAGCCTGAGCATAGATCATCTTACTCTGAACTTTTCATTCACTAGAGCCTCTGGATGCTTTGGTACAGACTTTTGGAAATCCACGTCTAGAAACTCCTTGGCAAACACAGGGAGGTGGAGCCCAATGAGCTCTGCATTTGGAGGTCTGGTATGGCTGTGATTAGCAGAAGATACTGAAGGGTTTATAAGCAGCATGTTCTTAGAAATTCAGCTTTTACACAGATGCTCTGGTACTTACCAGAGCAAGGCTGGCAGAGGAGAGCTGGTGGCAGTAGAGGGACAGGCTGCCTTTAAACACGGCTCTCATCCTGCACCCTTCGCAGGAGTACCGTGTGCTAACATTTATGTCCCCAGCATGGCCATTCCCTCATGGAAACTGAGTGAAGGAAAGGTGGCTTGGTTGGCTATGGAGTTCTCCATGCCACTGCATGCTACTGTGTGGGAATGTGTCATGCAACAGTGTCTGACAGGGTGGGTGGTGTGAGGGTATGTTTCCTCAGAGGTTCCTTCTTCTGACTGTCAGGATGGCTGTGCCCCAAAGGAGATAATTTGGAGCATCTCTCTGCTGTGTGGCTGGAGGGCTCTACCCTTTTCTGACCAGCTACTCAGTATTTTCCCTGTGACACTGTCTCTGTTTCTCCGGGAAGTATGAATGGTCTTAGATTCCAGTTATGATAACTGTAGCCAGTTTGATATTTTGGCTATTTTTGCTTATTTTTACATTTATATCTGCTGTATTTCAAATCAACTTTTTACTGTACTTTTAGTTCCTAGGCCTGCAGATCTGTGCATTGATACTAAATTTTCCTGTGATGTATCTTTAGCCTTTATTCTTCCTTGTTAGCTTATCTTTTGGTCAGAATAGTATGATTAAATGTATACCAAATATCAAATAATAAATATGTGTATATGAATATTTATATTTGCCTCTATGTTTATGTGTTAGTAATCTATGATGCCTTATTACAATATTGTATTAATTCATTATGTATAGCTATTTTCTAAGTTCAACTGTTCGTTTGTATTCCACTTATAGAAGATGACTCCATTGTATTAGGTCCAGCATAAACACCCAAGGAATGGTTTGCCACATTCAGTGGATGTTGGTTATAATTTTCATATATTTTTCCATTTTCACCTGTTTCTGGATTTTATTTGACTTTCTTTTCTGTTTTTTCTATCCATAGCATAACTCTATGCCAATTTTCAGAAAGTTACTAAAATGTTAGAATAAGTTTCTATTCACAGATAAGATTAAATAGCCTGTGTATTTGAATGCAGACACAATATCTTGCACTTGTTGCTCTTCCTCTGTCCAATCACTTTACAGTATTCAACTATTTTATTCTCAATAAAACCGTATTCACAATAAGTCACACGAAATAGTTTCACATGAGAATCATGTGATTTCCTTAGAGTCAGAAAAAATGTTGTCAGAACCAGGACTCAGAAGCTGCTCATTCCCAGTACAAGCCCCCTGCACACTGTGTTGGCCATTCAGCACACTCCTGTATTATAAACTGCTGACCTTTTAAGCAGTTGAGTTGTGACACTTCCATAGCCTGAATAAAGAAGGACTAGAGTGTCAAAGTTGCCCAGAATTAAGCTGACGTAATTGTTTCTGCCTACAGTGTTGATGACAGAACTGCCTACCTGGCCCTGGGAGCAGTGAGGAACATCTCACTCAACATTTCCATCTCCAACGTTGGGGATGATGCCTACGACACCAATGTTTTCTTCAATTTTTCTGGGGAGCTCTTCTTCATCAAAATGTGGCAAAAGGTAAGAAAGGCCAGTCTCACTGTGAGCAAGTCTCAACTTTAAACCAATTTAACTGCAAGATGTAGGGACACCACCTCTGACTTGAGTGGTGCCACACTACACTCAACAGTCTTGGTCATCTCCTGACTTGTGCTCCTAGGTTTTCTCCTAGTTGAAACCAAGATACAAGGTTATTCTTTGCTCACGTCCTAGTGTAAGTTTGGATTGTGGCCAGGGCACACCACTAGATCCAAGAGCTCAAAAGTGCTGTTGATTTCACCCACATGGAGTCAGGTGAATATTTTGAGCTTTAGGCTCTTTATATTTAGATTTAAATACTTGGATGTTTTGATTTGCATGAGTTCATTTAGAGATAATGTTGTTGAAATACAAACACTGAATCGAGCTTTTTACAAACGGATCGCCACGAAAGCTGTCTGAGTGTGAGTAACATGAAAATAATTCTGCAAAACGGGAGGTTTACAATCGTAACAACATTCTGTCCATTTGTTTCTGCTTTTCATAGTCGTTTAGAACCTGATGGAGCTTTGCTTTGTTTTCTAAGCTATAAGAGCGGTGTTAAAAACACTGGTACAACTGTTGTGAAGTATGAGATTAACTTGGTCCATTGAATTGATGACATTTTGCCATTATTTGTCGTGGTTTATGATAGATTGTGGATAATATAAACTTCTTAATTTAACTCATTACATAATAAACCAAAATATGATGATTTTTTATAGATGTTCATTCTCTTGATGTTCAGTTCTGACTATTATGTTTAATATAGTACAGTTGCAAGCTTCAGAAAGTTGTCTTTGTATTATAAGCTTCATTTTCAGACTTTGTGCTGCAAGTGACCAGTTTATCAGGAGGAAAAAGCAGAGGATAAAATAGAAATGCCTTATGCCATTACACAACTTCTCCTTAATGGAAGTTTATGTGAAGACTTTCAAGGTCTGGCCCAGCTCCCATTATAGCCAGTGGGAAGGTTTCCATTCCTTTGCACTGGAAAAGAAACAAAGCTTGATGTATGTTCTTTTAAAAGGTTGTTGTGGTTTGGGCTTTTTTTCTGTGCTTACATGTTGAATATTTTACACACATGGATTAACAGGAACACCAGTTGCCTTCATTGTTCTTGGCCAACACGGGAACAAGCTGAAGATGATGTGCTGTTCCCCTTGATATTTTACCTTGAGCCTGGGTCTATTGCAGACTTGAAACATCTGTGCTGAATGCTGCCTAGAAGGAGCAATTTCTGGAAGCAGATGACATTGCTATAGGGTTATCACACTGCTCAGTGTGTCTTCAGCTAATAGAAACTAGCATTTCTTAAAAAAAAAAAACAAACAACCAAAACCACAGCACATATCAAAGAAACAGGTAGGCTTTCTTCTTCCTCGGGTCTCGCAAACAGGATCAGGGGATAGTCTGCTATTATTCCTGCTGTTCCACTGTTCTTGTGAATGGAGTTTGGATTTTTTTTTTCTGATAATTGTTCTAGTAACTCAGCTTTGAAAAAATGAGTCATAGAGTTGTGTTGGACTATTTTACTTCCTCTCGGTCAGCTTTTGCTTCAGGACAAACTAAAGTATTGTTGGCTTCACCATTTGTCCAATTGGGAAACCCGGTTACAAACTCATAGCCTCAATTGCAGTGTTATATTTTCCCTACGCTATTTGAACAATGATTTTTTTTTTTTTTTTTGGTAAAATATCATGGATTCCATGTTTTATAACCTACTCCCATCCCTTGACATCTGTGCATAATATGTACTGTGCATGTACTTTAAATAGACTTTATTCCTGGTTGAACATTGCCCAGGCAAAAATCCAGAACGTAGAGCCAGAGTAAAAATGACAACTCCTAAGGTTTCCCTTAGTGGAGCAATTTCAGAATCAAAAGAGCTTATTGTTGTGGGAAACATTCAGCAGCAACTGCCTTTAAATGAATAACAGTACAGTGGAAGAGAACAGTCTCTTCCATGTGGTTGCTGGATCCTTTTTCTGCAAGGTGACTCTGAGAATGAGGACCGTGTGGTGGGCTTTTGTAACCTGTCTCTGGAGCCCTTTCAAAATGCTGTGAACCCCCTGTTTGTTTTCCCTGTGTCCCCAGTGGGGACATTCCTGGCAGATTCAATGCAGTTTTGTTTCTTTCTACAGGTTGATTAAAATGAGACCTGACAGTGCAAAAATGTAATGCTAGCCTTTTCTTTTTTTTTTTTTTTTTTTTTTTTTTTCCTTCAACAGGGTTATTGAGATAAAATGAGACACACATCTTGTGCTTGAAAAGAAAAGAAAGGCCTAGCTCAGGAACGATGATGATAGTGTTCCCTGAAGGATGTAGTGGAGATGGCCCCTCTTTTTTTTCTGGAGACTGAGATTTTATAAGATGAGGTGGA
The DNA here is from genome assembly GCA_009806455.1 of Tetrax tetrax. Taxonomy (NCBI): domain Eukaryota; kingdom Metazoa; phylum Chordata; class Aves; order Otidiformes; family Otididae; genus Tetrax; species Tetrax tetrax. The sequence continues at coordinate 182,461 of WHYT01017079.1, read as the reverse complement.
AACAGAGACTACCTGGTAGGCCTTTGCCACTTCTATATGAGGTGAAAAAGCATTTGCTCACTGATATTTAAGGGACTCCCACATAGTCCACTCTCTGATTTTCCTGTTGTGCTACAGCTGGTCTTCACCAGCTCCACTGATGAAGCCCAAGATTTTCTTCCCTTAGCTCCTGACAAACAGTGATTCTCTTGAGGGGCACACTATGTGGCACAGGCTGATTTCTTACTCCTGCCTGCGCTTCCTGTAGTGCTTTTAACTCTCTTGTCACTGCTCCCTTCTGAAGGGGTGGATTATGTTATAGGTGTGTGGGAGTACTGTGCTGCAGTGAATTTCATAATTTGTCTACTAAGAAAAAGATTCCTTTTGAAATACAAAGATATTTAATCATGTTCTCTTTAAAACAGAAAATAAAAGGGGAAAAGAGAGAAAGACACCCCATGGGGTCCCTTAGAGGGTTTTTTTTTTCTTTATTCTGTTGACAAAGAAGTCTTGGTCTCTCTTTTCTGTGTAGAGTAGGTTGTTTGTTTGTTTGTTTGTTTTTTTAATGTTGAAGTTTATTGTCCTGTAATCTTAATTCAACTTCAGGAAAGCATCCTGTTTCAGGATGTTTCAGAGTCCGAAAAATCCACTCAACAGAGGTTAAACCATTTTCCTATAGAAGAATGCAGAGTGCTACTTGTGTGCTAAGTAGTCTGGAAAAAGAATTAAAAGCTATTACTACTAATTTCTACACCATTTTGCATCTGTTGGAATTGCCTATTGCCTTGTGATGTTTTGCTGAAAATGCTTGTCAGCAGCAGGCACTTTGCAAACCGTTCATTAGCTGCTGTTCAGAACAGAGGGCTATTTTCAGTCCAGTGGCAGAAAAAGTGCTGTAAGCTTGCTGGCAGTAGCATGTAATGTGGTAGGGCTGGGCCATATCTGTATTAAATGATCTCAAGTATGGCATGAGATTTTTATAGGAGTCGTATAAAAATAGCATATATAATGTAGTAATAATAATAATAATAATAATAATAAAAACAACAGCAATAACCCAACATGTATAACATTAATCTCTGACTGCTCTGCAAGGTCTGGCAGGAATCTATCAGCTAACCCCTTTTCAGCACTGGTTACAGAGAGAGTAGGTCAGGAAATCCCATTGCTGACCATCATTTCCAGCCGTGGATTATTCCTAAATTTCAGACAGGCTCCCAGCATGCAAAGCCAGCTGTGTGTAGCATTCCTGCTGCTTCTCACAGCAGCTTTTGCAAGCAACAGCTGCGTGAAGTTAGCAGGACCAGGCTAGGACAGGGTTTCCTCAGGGACAGTAATTTCCCGTGATTCCTTCATGAGCATGTACCTGGAACTTTGGTGTTGAGTATGAATATTGCCAGTGACCGGAGTCATGCTTCTTACAGGCTCCAGGGTTTTTCTTCTGACAGGTAATATGGTACCATCTTATTCTGGGTTAGCAAGGAGGTCATGAAATTCGGATATAAACTTTCTTCCTCGCTCCCAGAGCACTTGCTGGCATCTCTTGACTAGGATTGCCCAGAAGAGCCGAAGAGGCAGGCAGAGTTTAATTTTTTCCAAACTGGAAATTCTCTTACATCAGTTTCCCATACTACTCATATTTTCTAAGAGTCTTAAGATTGGCAAAGGACAGGATACTGATAGGACACGAAAGCCAAAGACACATGCCCTCTTCTGGATCCTGCTGTACCGCTGGAAGAAAATGTAGGTCCTGGGTATTCATTATGTCTCTTTTCCAGCAGTTATTGTTCCTTTGGATCCACTGGCAGACAAGTTAATGTGATCACTCTCAATTCACATCCAGCTGGTTAGCAGAAACCTTTTAAATTAGTGGTTTGATTTAATCCAGCTGATTTTGCATGGAGTGAGTTGGACTTGCTCCTGTAAACCACTCTGTCAGAGGGTCAGAGGGGAATGATGCCAAGTAGCGTGGAAGCTGTGACCCCTTGCACTGACACAAGTGCCTCTGGCAGATTGCCTAAGCCATATATCACTTATGTGAAGGGATCTGAACCCTTTTGCCAGGAGAGCTTTTGTAGCCAGGGCTGGGAATATGAGTAGCGTGGCGGTAACCATGCCACATGCTGCCTCTCCATTTTTGCAAACCTGATGCTTAACTTTTGCTCCTGAGTGCACCAAAACATTCTGTGTCCCTAGAGTAAAATTGACCAATTTCTTAATTGGGAAGAAAAAAATATCTGCAGTTCAAGCTATGTGACATAATTTTTTTTTTATTTTCTTTTTCTGAGGATGCTTAAGGAAAATCTCAACTTTTATGCTTCCCTAAGGATAAGTAAGGAGCAGTACCTTTTCAGGACAGGGGCTGTTAGAGCCATCTGATATGCCCCTGCTCTTAGCAGGCAGGAATTGAAGGCTAGGCTTCTGCTCCAGACTTTCCACTTGGGATTCATGTATCACTCCCATGTTCAGGGAATGGACATTGGAGATTGAGTTTGGTTGTGTAATTAGTACTGATCGGAGTCTTGATTGGAAATTTTTTCCTATACTCTGATTTATCATGTATATTTGAAAGAAGTCTTTGTTTACAGGGCTTTTGATTACATTCCTGTTTCTTTCAGGTGAGATTTTGTGAGGATTTGGGAAGCAAGAAGATGTTTGTTTGTAAGTAGCTTGCAATTAGTAAGCTATTATCAAACATCTCTGTTTTTAAGGACTTCTTAGTCCTGGAATAGCATATGGGATCACATACATCAAAGCTTATGCTGATCAGGTGGGGCTGTGCTCTAGGTTACGTGATATGGAAAGTGTTCTAGAAGTAGCTTCTCATTACTCTTCCATATATAGACATAGTGGTTTTGAGGAGTAGCCTGTGATGCTTTGTGTGACTCAGTTTATTAAGGGAGGTTTTGTTTCACTGCCTAGCCCTACTCTTCCCTTGGGGCTGCGAGAGGAATGTTCTTTTAAAGGAAGAACAGCTGTATGAATGAATACAGTCCTGTAAGATGTAGAGGCTAGAAGGCAGCCTGTGCTATAGCAAAGCCCTTTTATAGTGAATCCTAACCTACCTGCTGGTGTACCACCCCAGGTGGGGTTTCACTATGGGTGAGCACCAGCAGATGTCCTGGTAAAGGAGGTGGGTGGAGAAGGGCCCCCTGGGCTGCAGACAGTAGCTGCCCACCCCCTTTCAGTCCCTGTGTGGTCCATAGCTCACTGGCCGAGCTGCTTTCCCTTCACATCTTCGAGATCTGCACAGAGCCAGGAGCCACTGCCATGGTCACATCAGTGCCAGCCATAGGAGAGGGTGTTGGAAAAGGAACTTGGCTGTTACTGAGATCCAGCCACCACAATTTAGGTAGTTACCTTGGTAAACTGCTTTTCTAGGAGAAAGGGGGAAAATCCTTCATAGAGGGTAGAGCCCAGAATCCAGGGAGCTCAGTACACTTGATCTTGGATGTGCTTATTTACAGGCTATGCTCTCCCTACAGGTAAGATCACTAGTGACTGTCCTGTGTCCCAGTGTCTCTCTTCATTATCATCTTTTGCTCTTAAACTCAGTGGAGAGAGACTTGCCAACATTTGAGGTGAGAAATCTATGGGACAGGATTTGTCTCCTGAGTTCTTAAGGATGAAGCTTAAAATTGTCTGAAAGTTGACATCCTCTGCAAAAAAAACCTTAAGAGCTCATTTGCGTGTCTTTAGTGGCTTTTGGTACAGCAAGAAGCTCTTGAGTTTGGGATTTGTTTTTGTTGTAACTTGAAGCTTAAAGTTTATCGAGTTTCTGGTATGAAAGGTCAATTCTGTTCTTGCAGGCGTTTCTTTTAGTCACTTTTAAGACAGGCGTCTCAAGATGGTGCCAGAAGATGAATGACACCCCAAGTGGAAAATACAATAGAATTGTAAACATATATATTTTTACACTTTTTAAATAAATATATAAATATTTGTGCTATATGGATAATATATGTGTATACATATACATGTATTTACGTTTCTTAGTCCTGTGGGTCCTGTGTGGCTGGAAGTGGTGGCAATTGCTCTCTTTCACCTGTGATGCTAATAGGATCCGTAAATAAAAACGCAACCCTCTTTAATCTTATTAAGCACAAGGCATGTTCCTGCAGCCGTAATTTAGGTGCAGCCTCTCTGAAGTCAGAAGCAGTTTTCTCTTTAGAAAAATTTAAAAAAAAACAGCTGCATAGTCAAAAAGATGAGTAAGGGTGTGAAGAGTTTTCAGCTGAAAATCCAAGGAGGGGCCAGCACTGCTTAAGAAATCATGAGCTTTTCTTTCCTTTCGGGTCCCTGGGATTTTCTGACTCTCTTGTGAACGCCCTGGCTACTTCTGGTATGAAAGTCATGGCTTTTTTTTTTTTTGTGTGTGTGTGTTTCCTTTCCCTCTTTCTTACTCATTCTTTGCTCTTTCCCTTCCTTCAAAAATGTGGAAAAGCTCTCAGGAGAGCTTTGATTTCTTCTAGGGAAGTAAGTGAGGCAGGCTCCTTCCTCCCGGAGCAGCTGACAATCAGCGACATAACCCTGGGTTCAGATGGTATCAATCTGTGTTTCTATTAGCAGAAGCAGGCATGTTAACCCCCCCTCCAAAGGAGGCCTTCAGGCCCCAAATCTGTTTTTTTTTTTTCAGAGAGGGAGCTTCCTGTGGTGTTTCATCCAAACTAGAGGTGTTGAGCAAGGCAGAGAGGAAAAGCAAGATGCATTTCAGCTGGCTCTGTTGCAGGCTCTGGGGATGAGCTGGGGACCCCCTCTCTGAGCTATCTCAGTGGACCCCTGCAGCCTGGGCAAGCTGCAGGGGACGCTGAGCCAGGCGTGTTCCCAGCCAGCAGCGCTTTCGCAGCCTGCTTTTGGGAGTAGGCCAGAAAACCTGCGCTTGACTTTTGGCCATCACCATCTGCAGAATAGTAGTGCAGTGATTTCCACTTAGCAAGGGAAAAAGGAGGAGCACACTAAAAAGCTGCTCTATAAAGTGAGTGGCACCTCTTAAAGTAAAGCCTTACAAAAGCTTAACAGTCCACTTGTTTTTAAAAAATGAAATATATATATTAAAAAACCTGTTTCAATATCCTGGTGCAGTAGGTAATGGACTATACCTTTGCATTTCAGCAGTCTCTCTAGGTTATATAGTATTTATCATGTCATCAGGTCTTTCTGTGGAAAAAGCCCTGATGAGCCTTGTATTTGAGTTTCTGAAAGAGAAAAACCAAAAACCCCACACCTGTGTCTGTTAGCAAAAAGCATTTCCTGGGGTTTCAGACTTGCCTTTGGTTGTTGGGGATTGTAGGTTGAGCTAAGGTTTATTAATTCCAGGAAACTACCCTATGTCAAACTCATTATTATAATCATTATTATTACCTTGATATTATTCTTTATACTTGAAAATTACTACCAAGGAAGAAGCGAGATGCAGGGGCTGGGGTAAGGCTTGATTTTATTAACTGTGTTTCCTCATCCAGTTTATTTTTTTTAATGTTATTTGTGAGGTTTTCCATTTGCTTTGTCATTGAACTATGTGTAGTAGATGACATGTGAATTTATTTCCTGGACTGGTTGTTAATTTAAGCTTTTCATTATAACACTAAAAGAGAATAGCTGTGTTGCAGTTGAATACACCAATATTTGGTATAATTGATACCTTACGCACAGAAGGTTGTCTTACAGTATATATGGGCATATGTTATCCGTGCTTTCAGAAATACCACTAGGAAATGAATGTTGGTTCATTTATTTGATTTCTGATGCTTGATTTTATTTCTGCTTTTAATTTTAAAAGAAGCATGTTTTGAAGATACGTGATACGTTTTTGTTATTATAGAATAATAATGTGTATAACCCATTGGTTATCTGTAATAATTAAAAAACAGGTCCCAGGTTAATGTTAATCACGCAACCATGATATGGTACTCTTGAGATACATGTGTGTGTGAGCACATATATACATACATCTACATGTGAAGTGAGATGAAGGAAAGCTTACTGCAGAGCCCTTTGTCGTCCCAGCAGCTTCCCTGTCTCTGATTTTTCCCTGGCTTCTTAAAGAGCATGAACTCGTATGCATGCTAATGCACTGCTGTTATAAAGCTTATCTTACTATTCCTATGCACAGATCATGAGGGAATAATAAAGATTAAAAGATACATGTTCATCTACAATTTTTTTTTTTTTTTAAATAAAGGTATAATCAAAAGCAAGGCAGTGCTGACAGATTACAGCAGCATATGTAATTTGGATTTACATATTATGGTATGAAGAATATAGGAACATGACAGTGTATAATTCTAGACATGCTTTTTTTTTGACTCTCAAGACTTAATTTTCTTTTCTGGATAATTGCATTTTGTCTGGACAGGCATTTAATCCAACGAAGTTTCTACAGTTTTATAGAGAAAGGTGTTCTTTTAGGAATACCACAATCTGAATTACTGCTGAATTTCTCTGAATGTGTGTCAGAGATATTTTGTGTAATAGTTTTTATGGTTACTTTTAAATTATATCACTGTGGAGTCAGAAACCTGGTTTTCCCTTAGTCTTTCTTTTCCTCAGAGTTTTACCATGCTTTCTTATGTGGTACTTGAAGGACATGGTAAGTACATGGAAGTTGCCTTAGGCTTAGTAGTGTTTTAGTGTACGTACTAGCTAGTGTAGTGTTTTCAAAAGGTGTGTCTTCACATTTTTATGAACAAAAGTTTTATCTCAGTTGGCAAACTGGTTGAATATTACTAACTTGGCACAATTTATTACTAACTTGGCACAATGCTTTGATACATACAGATTGTGGATCTTTCCCATTCTGCACATAAGTCTCCATTTTTAATGAAATCTTTGGTCTAACTTGAAAAATATTGTGGCAATTTATGATACATAAGACTGGCAGTTGTGCACAGGATTACCTTTTGTAGGTTTCTTAAGATGAGACTTGTAATCAAGGGATGCAGAGAGAAAACAAAAGTACGTCATGCTCAAGTGTTTTTAAGTTACTCTTTTGCAAGGAGTGGTCTAGATTGAGGTTTTTTGGTCACAGTTGGCTCATGGTCGAGTGGTCTTCTACGCATGGGCCTCTGAGTGCTTGGCAAAACCATTGGACCAGACCAGTAAAGATACAAATTCTAAAATAAGGTGCAAATACTTGGGGAAGATGGAGTTTGGATTAGATTTAGTCCAAGTTTCCAGCTTTGTATTTGGCTGCGCTGATATCTTGGGACCGTTCCTGATGCCGTGGCACTTGCAGCCAGCACTGGTATCCCACTGGAGAAGCAGCATCCAGACCAGTGCTCCAAATGGAAAGAAAGTTTCTGAGTTCATTTTCCCTTTGCCTTTTGAATGGTGGGAGTTCAGTTGAGCAGTTTGCTTCCCAGTTATTTTTGTTCCTGTTAAATCGTTGTCCTATTGTGGAGTGCAAAAAGGCTGTTGCCTGCATCATGCCAGGAAATGACGCTGTGTGCGAAGGGAGAGCTCTGCATCTTTGAATAAATTAAAAATAATATTTCAAGTGATGGCAACAAAAGATTTGTTTTTCAAGGTGGCTACCTAAGACAGCAACTGGGGAGGGCATCTAATAAACCAGCTGAGTGGACTTCAGGCAGGGGGGGCAATGAATTTTTTCTACTATCCTGCTATCTGTGGTAGGAAGCAAACAAAAGAAAAAGGTGCTTTTACACCTCGTCTGGTCAGGCAGTGGCTCTCCTCACCACCAGATCAAGTGGGTGCTAAAAACATGCAGGACTGTTGGGGGAGATCAGCAAGTTCATTGAAGAGGAATCCCCAGAGGGTTAGGGAGTACACAGAAATTAACTCAGGCTCAAGACGTTTTTGAGTCAAAAATGTTTGGAGGTGGGTAGAATACTTTGAGGAAAATAGCTCTGTATGCATGCCTTGCTCTCGTACACCTCCCCAGGCACTCAGCGTGGCCACTGTGGAGACAGGTTATGGGGATGGAGAGCTTATTCGTGGTCCTTTCAGCCTCTCTGTGTGGCTGTGGAGATAATAATGTTTTACCTATGTGTGTGCTGAACAGTAAGCAGTCTTGGAAAATCCAGCAGTTCCTACTGAAGGGGAATGAATGATACAAATAAATAGAGATGTGCTTTTGTACTGTTACACATTGATTTATTTAGATCCTGCTGACACTGAATTTTAGGTGTGTTTAGGTTTGTGTTGCAAAAGGCAGGCAGCAGGAGTCATATCGGGATCCCAGGTCCCTTGTGCAAGCTCTCTGATTCAGTTTGCTGCCATCCAGTGCTCCCTTGTTGCTAGACCTGGACCTCCATACTGGCAGTGCAGCTCCCATGGTCTTTCTCCTGCTCAGTGATGGTTCTGTACCAGAAACAGGGTTGGTCAGCCAGATCTGTCAGTCTCCCGGCTCTGCTGGACCCTCGGGGGACTGGGGAGAGGGCAGTGGAGCCCCTCCTCAGGGTGCAGCTTAGTTAAACTGACTGTGCAACCCGTGTAACTGGTCCACAAAAATAAGAATATTAAATGATCTATGCGGTTAGAAGTGACAGTTGCCATCCTTTCCAATATCAAGCTAGAAAACTCATGCAGAAGTAAATGGTGTGTATAAAAAAAATCTACTGAAAAGACTCTGCAAATGTAAGCGTAACCTGCACGTGCTTGGCTCCTCCAGTAGAATACCTACTGAAGATAATAACCTGTGGGTACAAAATACCTACTCTAAAGTGGCTGTGTTCGGGTCATTTGCAGTGTGTATGTGTAACCAATTTTTGCTCTAGGAAATAGTTTCTTTTGCTTGGCTGCAAGCACACAGTTACCTTTTTATTTTGCCTTGTGCCTTGTTAATGAATGAGGCAATGTATGGGTGCGTGCATGTGTGAGTGTGTGTAGGGAAGAAAACAGCTGAATTGGTTCAAAAAACGGTACAGTATGAATAGATGGAAAATATAAATATTTGTGACAACACTGGATTGACTCGGGGATCCTATATATCTCTAATCCTTCTCCAGCTAAGGCAGAGCAGTCTTTTTTTTATTAAAAATAAACTTGCCGTGGAATGGGTGCAATTGTCAGAACTTCTGAAAGCCGAATGATTGGTGTTTCTGGTTCTGTTAGCTCTTTGATCCAAGAGGAAAAAGTCTTAGCTTTATTATTACTCCTTTTGATTTTTTTCTTTTTTTCCTTTTTTAATTTTTTTTTTTTTTTTTTTTTTTTTTTTTTTAGCAC
>WHYT01017079.1:118559-161201 GCA_009806455.1 Tetrax tetrax | reverse complement strand
TTTTTTTTTTTTTTTTTTTTTTTCAGTGCAGCAGCCATAACTATCCATATGTATTTCTAGGGCAAGGAGTATAGCAAGAGGAAGAACATGTATTTTGGGAATATCTGCATGGTCAGGTATCTATACCTGACAGTGCAGTATCTTTCCAGCTCCTATACAATCATGACGTACGTTTCTTCCATTTCTCAACTGAACTTCTCCCATTTCTCAACTGAACTGGAGAAATTAAAAATTACTAGATGGTCATGAGTGGAGCCAATGGGTTAATCCTAGTTTGAAACCAGTATACTTTTGTCTGTCTGCCTCAGCTGGAAAATAGCGTGAGCAGTAGACCTCAAATGCAGTTTGATGTTAGCTTTTTCTTTCTTTCTTTCTTTCATTTTTTCCCCAGTGACTGTACATAGTTTTGAAATGCTGCATGCAAAGAAGAGCAAGAGCAAAGGGGCCTGTTTATTGTTTTAGCCAGAGTGTTCCAAGCAAGGAATTCTTTCTCTTTCTATTCCAAGCAATAATTACATTTTTCCACTATAGAAAGTACTTGTTATGTGAAAGGCGCTTGTGTTTTAATAAAAGTTATGAGTCTAATTCTTTGGTGAGGATTACAAAGGACACCGAGTCACTGGAATGAGTTTTGTTTGTTTTTATTAGACTTGAACTTATACAGGCTTAGAAAGATAATTATTTCTTGGTAATTGTAGACATGAATTGTATTAAACTATTCAGTAGGTAAGTTCAGCTTGCAAAACTCCCTTGTATTCCAAGCCTGGTGCTTCACTTCTTTGCTTTTTAGTAGTTTTTTTTAATTGTGAAGTGACATTAACTGCCCTGTGCTAAAAGCAGGCAGCCTTGATGTCTTCACGTTTCTTTGTTGTCTGAAGAGAGGAAGTGACACAGCGAACAAGAAAGGCCACTTTCAAGAGACAACTGATCATAATGCAATCTTAAATGAAGTTGTCTTGCTAGAAGTACCTTGTCATCGCTTAGCATCGTTTAAAGGAAGGAAGGATGAAAGAAAAGGTCAATTGCAAGAGGGAGAAACCAGAAAGGGATCCAAATGCAAGCACATGACCCACTAAAGATGTTTTTTGCTTAAATACCATGAAGAATAGAGGATTTTATCTGAATCCTTCCTGCAAAAAGAACATTCTTCCTTTTTTAGTAGCAAATAAATGAACTGATTTTGGGGCTGGTACTGATCTTCCTCCAACATTTCCCAGATTGTTCAGAAGAACAGAAGCAGGCAAATCCCATCCCAAAGCCCCCCCTACCTAGAGCCAAGCATTAAAAGCAAAGAGAGGCATTAGCAGAAAGTGGTTGAGGGAAGCTCTCAGGCCTTTGCGTGCACCTCCAAAGCTTCAGATATCGAAAAACCCAGGAAATGGTGTGATAGGAGCTTTCTTGGAAAGTTTCCAGTGCCTGCAGTCAAGGTAGCTGCTGGCTGCCTCCTTGCAGCCTTTCAGCTCAGGTGGTTGCTCCCCAGTGGGACGTAGGAAGCATTAGAGGCTCGTGGGGATGGGAGGGAAAAGGCAGCTAGAGCTTTCTGGCCCTGGAAAAACGTCTGGTTTGAGTTGTGTTCAGGTGTTAGAGAGGCCTTCAGGAGCCTGAGGTTATCCTAACTGGACAGGCAGCCTCCTACACTGAGAAAAGAGATATGAGTGCCAAGCCTGATCTAATCCATGCTCCCTGGGGCATGGAGGTAGCTGCAGGGGCCAGAGCCTAAGTGTGAGCTTGTCGACTGATGGTGTCCGCAGTGATGTCACTTCTCAGATGCGAATTGCTGCTGCAAGGAGGAGGGGTGGCCTCAGAAATGCAAACTTGTCATTAACAGCCAGATTCCAAGAAGCAGATATTTGCTCTACTGAGAACTGTTTTCTTCTGTGACTGCTTTTGTACTGCTGTCTGCGGAAAGGATATAAAAGGAAGAATAAGGCGCTCTATTCCAAACTTTTATGAGCCATAATAAAGACATCACAGGGAACGTCTGGTGTCTCCAGCAATTACTCGCCTGGACACCTTCACTGAGGGCACTGGTCATCCACCAGTGTAAAACAGACTACCGTCCTTTACTTGGGGACACTCTGTCCATTTACCCTAAATAATAAGCTTTATGTGACTTAGTCATACAGCCCACTGTGCCCAAATATAAAGAGCAGTCCTTATGTTACTAACAAGGCCCAGGTCCTGCCCAAGCATGCTCCAGTGTATGAGCATTGTTGTGTGGGCAGATGCAATTCTGACCTTTAAGCTGCTCTGGCTCTGCTGGCAGCATACTTGTAGCTGTACATTAACACATATGGAAATAGTCATACAGCCAGGCCTGACCTGAAACACGTGTAGCTGAAGCATGGCCAACCTCACGATGAATGAGGGACAGCTGACCTCGCAGCTTTATGGGGACAGTGGATCTAGGTTCAGTTCTTAGCAGTCAGGGAAAAAAAAAAGATTTAGCTTGTGTAGTACAGTGAAAGTTGATGTAAGTCTAATTGGTCTGTTAAAATGAGAGTTAGCGTAGCAGCAAAGGAAGTGAAACTTCTCAGAGTGGCACCAAATCCCCCTTTCTCCTTATAGCTCCAGTACATGCCCTGCAGGTCCCTTAAAAGATGGGGGAAGCAAAAAGACAATTGATTTTGTTGACCAGTTCTGAAACTTGTTTTTGGGCTTAATCACTTACATGAGCTGAGTGAAAAATTTCTCCTCCTTCTTCAGCTTCTAAGAGTGTGCTTTAAAAATCTGCTGCGCTAGCTTTTTGCCAGTTAAGACAAATATTTATAAGAGAGAAAAAAATCAGCATGTTGGTACCCAGCAAATAGAAAATTTTTTCTTTTTCTCCCTTTTTACTCAAAGACTTTCTGTGTAGACTGGGATTGGTGAGCTCATGGTCTATAAATAGGTTCCACCCAGGGAGGAGAGGGAAGCTCTAATTAATTATATAGAAATAGTTGTTTTGACAAAATAAGCAGCAAATCCAAGATGTTTGAAGCCAGACTCACTGGGCTTGGGGGTGGGGTGTGCCTACAGCATTTACTAGTGAGATCATGGAATAGGACAGGAAATCTCTTCCTAATGCCAAAGAAAACTTTTTTTTTTTTCCCCCCTAGTTCTTTTTTATGAAACAACTGTTGAGGTTCCCCAACTCCCTTTCAAGCTTGTTTTCTGATAATGAATCAAAGGATCAATTCATTATCAGGCGCCCCGCTCCACCAAATCTTTATATGCACATTTGGCTGCATACGCGTCGGCATACTCAGGTGTGCAGTTTTGCTTGCTCATGTAAGTGCTGGGACGATGAGGGCCTTTGCTGGTGAAACAGCAATTTGTGGAGCTGCAGAATTTATGACGTGCAACATTCACATTTGCTGATTTGGTTTGTTGGGGGAATATCTGTGTGTTAAAAAGTAAAGGAAAACTTTCAGTCCCTGTGAGACCTTTAAAACAGACCTTTGCAATACGCAAACAAAATCTTTTTATTCCATTGTATAATTTGACTGGATATCCAATATTCTTCAATAATTACATTCAGAAGGTTAGATAGATGCTAGTTTCATGACAATGTCTAGCTGAGCAAGTCCATATTCAGTCTATGTCTCTTTCTCTGTAATATTTTTCCTAGCAAGTAATGATTAACAATAATTTTCACACTATAGTTGCTATTGCTGATGATTTATCATTGGCCTGTCCTTTGTGTTATTCATATTGTTACTTGCATTCCACTTGTGTTTGGAAATTATTTACAGAAGAACACTGTGAAGAAGAACAGAAGAAACCTGTGAAGCTCAGACAACAAAACTGTTCTTTTAAAATGAGTAAAGCCATCTTTCTTTCCATCATGAACATCTTTTTCCTCCTTATGTGTGATTCTGTCACATGCTTTGCTTTGGCAAATGCAGAAGTGCACACAGAAGAGTTTCTGAACACAAGGTGTTTGCTTGAAGTTCCTGAGTAAAACCACGTGTCAAAAAACTGGAATAAAACCATGAGATTTTTGCTCTGAAAGCAGAAAATCCCTGAAATGCACATGAGAATTTTTTTCCTGGACCTTTGATTGCTTTTAAAGCCACTTGTGCCAGACCACTGCAGTTCATCTTCAAAGCTACTATCAGTAATAGGACTTTTTTTTAGTAGCAGGCCACATTGCATGCTCACAGGTCATGAGAGGACCTGTGACCTTCCCAGGTGGCCCGGTTGCCACCACTGTGTTCCACGATTGCTAACTGGGAAGCTAGCCCCAGGGAAGCAGTGCATCCCACCACCGTGCGCAGCTTTCCCTCTGTCTTGACCCCCTGTTTATGCAGTGCTGGGAGCTGGGCGTTGATGGCAGTGGGTGTTAGAATGCTTTGTGCATTTGTAACTCCTGAAACAGATGAGTGAAAAGGAAAACCAAACCCCAAAACTACTGCCTCTGGTTGTGAGATACTGAGATTTCCAAATGTGAGCAAGTTGCTGATGCCTTTGCCTTTGGCTGTGGGCTCAAGAAATTGGGGAAGCTCTGTGCCTGGCAGGGTCCGGCCCAGAAACATGGGGGAAATATTAACTATCTGTTCAACAAACAAGACAGTACTGCTAACAAGGAGGCAAAGCAGACATCAGGCTGCTAGTTGTACAAATAAAACAGGCCCAAAGGGCTTTCAGGGATAATAATCAGAACAACTTTTAAGAGGTACCTGAGGTAGATCAGACCCACCATTTCAGTCATTTCAGATGATTTTTACTTGAATTGTTGTACAGTGCAAGGAAGAGTTCCAGTCAGTAATAACACTGATCCTCTTTGTGTTCTTGCAGTTTTAAAATACCCAGCAAAGCCCCATTCTGGAAGAAAGCATATCTGTGGAATTCTGCGTTAGAAAAACCGAGCTGTTGTATGCACAAGAAGGGGCCTCCAAGATTAAATTACTCAGAGCTGCACTTGCTGTCACTCATAGGGAAACTCAGCCTGAGCCAGTCTTTTTATTTGAAAAAAATCCACAAGCTTTTCAGGAGTTCAGGCATCCCTAAGTATGTGCGGGTAACTGTGACCTGCATTCTTTGGTTGCTGTGGAAAGACAGTACATCATTATGCTCGGGGGTGGCTATTAGATGAACTGACAAATCTTCATATTCTTGAAGCCTCAGTGAGGGTATTAAGAAGATTTTAAGGCAGGGAGAGGTAAGGGCAGGAGGAAAATAAAAATTATGCTCTCAAAACACTAGGGAAACCCACAAGTTGTTGATAATACGAGTGAAGGTCTTAGATCAAGATTTTGAGAATTGACTTGAAGAAGCCACCTCAAATATCATCAAAGAGGTGAGCCTTTATTTTAGATTTGTGGCATGGGATGTGTTTGTGCTACCTGACTTTGCAAGCTAAGTGCATAGGAAGCAGATTACCAGCTGTGAACAGACATATGTTCAGTGATATCTCCCAAAAGTAAGCTCTTAAAATGCAGTTCAGGTCTATGTAATTGTCCTGTTGGGTGGAACAAAATATCCAGATGTTCATCTAAACTCTAATTTTGGAAATTGTTCCTCTTCACCAAAAGTTCAAACTGGAATTACTGAGGTATAAGTAAATGCTTTAAGTCAAGATCCATGATCCATAATGAGAATAAAAAACTGTACAAATTTAGTGAAACTGTATTTTTCCAGTGCCTGATATAAGTCTCCACCTTTGATGCAGGTCAGAGAACCTACATTTCCAAATAACTAGTGGGGAGAGTTAGTTGTGAAGTCTTTATACCAGAGAGTATATAGTAGGTAGATGCATAGTATCTAACTTTTGAGACTTAGCGTAGCGTGAAGTGTTCGGTGCAAGTAGCCCTCTTTTGTGATGTTTTCTTAGGGTATTTGTTTTAGGACTTCTCGGATGAGAACACTGTTCATGGTTCCCTGTGGTGTCAAGTGTAATGGTTCACAGACAGGCATTAGAGAACAAAAAAAACGGTAACAACAAGAAAAGCAATAACAAGAGTGTGTGCTCTGGCAACAAGTGCAGGGTTCCTCAGTATTCATTCTTGTGATTCTTTTTTTATACCCTTTGAAAAACATTCAGCAGCATCAAAAAACCTACAAGTTAAATAAATTCTCAACATCTTCAAAACAGGACTGTTCTGCCAACGTATTATCAAGTCTTCCAGGACATTTTCTCCTCTGTTCCAGAGCATATGTGCTAGTAGCCAGGATTTGCAGGGGAGACTTTTCCCGTCTAAACAACAACAGAAAAGCTTTAATTTGAGTGTAGCTAAGGAAAGAGAAATATAAACTGCTGGTAGATGCATTTTCTAACAAGTAGGAGGGTTTTTTTTAATTCTAAAAAGAATACAGATTATCTTAACAATTCTGCAATGAAGATACTTTGAGTACCTTTCATTAGTGATTTTAATCCATTCAAAAATAACAGCTAATCAGAAGAATATTTTAAAGGGTGAAGTCAACTCTGGCACAGATAATCAACAGTATTCAGAGCAATACTGGACTTACCGTAAGTTCAGAAATTAATATAACTTTCTGTTTACTATCTTAGTATGATTAAAAAAAAAAAATAAAATCAATTAGAGCCACATCTGGCACATTGTTTTGCAAGTTTAGCATTGTTCTGTTGCATCTCCCTGTTGACATTTCAGAAGTAGTACCTACTAGTAGCTTGTGTGCTTAGAAAAGCAGAGAGCTGACAGGCTGTAGATGAGTGTTGAATTCACACCTTCTCTGTGAGAGCTCTGGCGAGTGCAAAGTAACACAAGTGACCTGTACTTGTATATTTGTTTACTGTTGCTGATAGTTATAATTTGGTGGAAGAGTTGTCAGATAGATAAAAGCCTGGTACTGGAGATTGTTGAAGGGAAGTTAACAGACTGGGAGAGATTACTTAAAGAGATGCTTGAGGCAAGGACCTTGCAACCAGTAATGTGTGGGGATGAAGGGTAGCAGCAAGTTGAGGAAGTGTGCTGATGACCTCATGAGTTCAGAGGAGTTGCTCTACCTTTGGAGAATAGATGAATGACCCTAACGATGGGAAACATAATACCAGAATATAATTATATGAACTGCCAAATCAGGCTCAGGAAGGTTGGAGGGTGGAGAAGGGTCAGGGTGTACCAGCTGATCAGTAAGTCATCACATACAAGCTATGCAAGACTCTCCTGGGCCGGGGAGGGGGGAAATGCAGCCTGATTTGAAAACAGTTAGTTAAGGTGAAGCTGAGGAAGTTCCAATATCCTTCTTTGGGCTGTGCCAGTTCATAGATGGTGACTGGTTTTGGTCATTTGCATTCAGGAAGAGGAAGCTCAATTAGGAGCAACATCTCGTGTTGGTCTGTTGACATGAAGACTGTTCCCAAAGGCAGTGTCTGACCTGTAACTGTGTTTTATCCAGAGCCAGGCAACCTTTCTTCCACCAGCAGTTCTCTCTTACTGTTTTCTTAAGACATTCTCTTTTCCTTCTTTTTAAGTCTTGAATTTGGCGGCTAACCAAGTTGAAAAGGACCCTTCAAGGTGGAAGTAAATGATATTTAAGAAATCTAAAAATGTTTGTTTCAGGAGGAGGGGGGACAAATGACAGCTGTCTTTGAGAAGAGTTCTAATAAGGGACCTTTTCCAGGATCATACCTAAAGTAATCTTGTCTTGTGCTTCATCTGGAACTGGTCCCAACTTTGTACCTTGAGAACATTGGGCCCATCAAATACTATTAAGGCAAGATAGGCTTTTTAAATGCCAAAATACATGCAGTGAGAGACTTACTTGGTATGACCTGTTCTAGCGCGGACAAGCTGTTTTCTTAGTGATAACCTACCTTATGTGGCCTGAAAAATATGTAGTTCTCTTGCAGTCCAGCTATGATCTCTGTGATAGGAAAAGAGCAAAATCTGGGGTAGTTCCCTATGTTATATCCCCAAATAATCAGTTAGGTGAATCCAGCAAAATGATATAGCTCTTGAATTATTCCAGGGTAAGATATAACCCAGCATTCCATCTATGTGGTTAAAATGCTTACTGGGTTTGAAATGCACTCTAGACCAAGCTGAATGCATTGGTTTAAGCATTCAGCTTGATCTAGCTTGTCTGCCTGTCTAAAGCAAGCTACTCTGTGAGCCCCTTACTTTCTTCTGGTTAGGCACCTGTGTTGATTTAGGCAGTAAGGGCTTGACTGCACATAGTGTATGGGTTAGGGACAAGAGATATTGCTGCGAGGCACGACCCACGTTGTCAGCCTGTAGTCAGATATACACAGAGCTCCCATGTTCAGCACCTGCTCACTTCTGCTGAGACAGGTACTGGCCAAAGGTGCCAGTGGAGGAGACAGCTGGTGTCCCCCAATGAAGACTGTGTGGGAAGAACATGAGCATTGCTGAAATTTTTGCTCTAAAGTCTTAAATTTAGCAAATAGCAACATTCCCAGGTTGCTACTTCTATGCACTGCATGAATATTATCGTTACCAGCTTCCTGCACTACTTAGTTGAAACCACGAGTGGTTTTAGCCTTCAAAACACTTACGTCCAAAAATAATGCCACTTTGTTACATCTCTGCGCAGACAACTGATTACATGCCCCAAGGATCATGTTTGACAGCATTATGCTGCAGGATTTAGGTTGAGTTGTTGTTTCCCCATGTGCCCCTTGTGAAGGAGTTAGAACTTGACTGTTTTGTTGCTCATGTTATAATTATCAGGATCTTTTCTTTCTGTGATAAAGGACTTTGAGAAACAGACTATGAGCCAGCTTAAGCTTCATGTTTCTCATACGCAGATCTGCATTTGCTATGCAGTAATAGTACAGCTATTTGGCTAATTAGCTCACTCTTTATCTGATTGTCTCTCCTAAGAATATGAAACGCTGTGAAACGTTTCAGAAAGAAAACAAAGTTTTCTAGATAAAGCTTCACACTGTCTCATTGGAAGCGAAACTTCCAACCCCTTTGGCTATGTTTTTTGAGCAAACTAGAAACTGCTGTGGAAACTCATACAATAAGCTGGGTTCTCAGCGGGCTTATGTTGTCATAGAGAAGCACTGCACACTAAAAGCGTTACCTAACATCAGTGAAAAGTGGCATCCAAAATTTCTGGAAGCCCTGAGTTGCGCAGTTTCCATTCCCTATTTGTTAGATAAGACAGCACCAACTCTTTGGAATAGTGTGAAAATTGAATTTATTTAGTGCTTACAGAGTGCCCACATGTTACAGATCTGAACACCGTAGGAAACCCATGAAGAAACAATTTTCTCTCTCTCCAAAACAGTGTGCTGCAAATAAAGCCTGAAGCCAGACAGCAGTGAAGGAAAAACAAAATGTTTACTTATTAGCTGAGCATCTCCATCCTAATCACAGACCAAAGCAAGGGGCCCATGGGAAAAGTTTTCTGGGTAGCCTGTATAATTTAGACATGTGCAGAAGGCTGAACCAGTGTGGTGCATGCATACTTATTTCTGCTATTTCCTAGCATTGAAGAGTTTGACTTTGTAGCATTAATAGAAACATAAATATCTCAAGCTGGAAGGGACCCATAAGGATCCCTGTGTCCAACTCCCTGCTACTTGCAGGACTACCTAGAACTAAATCATATGACTAAGAGCATCATCCAGATACTCCTTGAACAGGTTTGGTGCCATGACCACTCCCCTGGGGAGCCTGTTCCAGTGACTGACCACCCTCTCAGTGAAGAACCTTTTCTTAATGTCCAATCTGAACTTCAATAACGTTGTATTAATATTAATCATTAAACTGGATGGTATGCTAATAAAACCAGAAGGTTGGTCAAGTCAATCTTACTGCGTCCATTACGCTGTTGCAAGCAGCAGCAGCAAAGCCAGCCAAAGCAACATTATCTATCATTTCCTTACCAGGCCATTATAAAACAACTGGCATCTGCCTGTCTGCTGTCAGGCAGCCGCCAATGTGTAAAATGAAGACGCACTGCACTTCTTCCATTATCAAGATGAGAGTTCTTCCTGTTATCATATTTTTGGGCATCTCTGAAGTTATATGATTCTGAGGAGAGGAGACAGACAGACTATTGGGTCTGTCGGGTCACTGTCACCACCGGACAGCTATGTAAATAGAAACCCCTCTTGAATGAACAGAGACGGGGAGTTAATGAAAGAGAGTTCATAGGTTGCCACAGTTATACAGCAAGGGACAGTTGAACAACACAGAACCAAGAATGTTCCCAGAGGAAACAGCTGTGAAATTTTTCATTCAGTTACGCAGCTGCTCAGAGTTTGTGTTCACTTGATCACTTGCATAAAACTGGAGAACCTCCTAGATTGCCGAGAGGAAAAGGCAAGTGAAGGGGATGCTTCACTGTGAAGCACTTGCTCTGCTGTTTTACGTTAAATGGAGGAGAAAATCTAACACAACATATGAGAATGACAGCTTTGTATGACTGAAGCAAGATATTTAATTTGCTGGGCAGTGCCATCTTTTGTATTTCTGGAAATAGAAGCCTACTGAAGATTGCAAGGAAACAAATCCATAAAGAACCTGAATATGGCATTTGAACAGTACTGGAGTAATATCATACCATCAGGCATCTCCAAGCATGCATGGATTTTCTCCTTAAATTATTTTCTTTTCAGGTGAAACCAGTGAAGTACTGTCTGAGTCAGATAAGATGGTAGAATTAGGGATATAATTTTCTATAAATGTGTGCCCTGATTTGAACCATGATTTTGAAGATAAAGGAAACCTTGTCTTTCAGATGTCACAGGAAGCAGTTAAAAGATCAAGAATCTGAATGCTGTCAGACTTGTAATTAGGATAATAGTAATGTCTGTAGAGCACTAGTGCTGTGCTCGGGTCAGAATGTGAAAGGGAGAGAGGCGTTTCCTGGAGATACTTATAGCCCAAACCTTCAGGAAGCTACTGGCACATGTGCTTGTTCCAGCTGAGAATGGTACTCATGTAAATGCTTAATTTTAAGTGCATATTTAAAGCAGTACTCATATTTTAAGTGATTTGGGAAACATGCATCAGGAGACAGAGCCTGGGCTTCACCAACTGCTGCAGATACTGAAAATAGGTCAAATAATTCACATGTCCTGTAGCTAAGAGATTCTCAGCTACGCATCCAGAATGCAGTTAATTTCTAGATTTAGATGTCTAAATTTAGGCATTCGTATTGTAGCTGCATAACATCAATACCATAACTCCAATGATTATCTAATCAATACTAGGTCCTAGAGAGGAATTCAGCCCAGTCTAATCTAAACATCTGCATTTGGACTGCTGAACCGGTTTCTGCATCCATTGACTGCAATCGGAGCACTGACGTGTACATCACATAGCAATCAACTGCTGTATAGGCACCTAAAAGTGCATATCAGATTCTGGAGTTGAATCCCAATCCTGAAATTTAGTGAGATGAAATTGTCCACAGTGACAGAGCACAAAACTGTTCTCTGATAATCTGGAGATGAGGACATGCTAACCTGGAGCCACACACATTTTATGGAGCAGTTAAACACTTTCAGTGGAAGCATTTTTGTTGTTTTAGTTGAGTCACCAATCAAGTGGGACAGAGCTGCTCTAACCTTTTTCATCTGTATTATTGGCAATGTTCATAGTCTGTCATTATTTAGCATGAGGAGAGGTTCATCCCCCTACTTTATCTATGCTACTATTGTATTGCTAAAGAAGGTTAGTACCCATATCAACGTGGTTTATTCTGTGGACCAAAGAAAGAGATCAGGGCATGAGTGACACCAGGACCAGATGAAATTTTCTCCAGCATCTGTGCATGGCATGATTTGGTCACTGTCACCCAACACAGCTTTCTCTTTATGATACTGGTACCTGGAAAAACTGCCTTGGGGAACCTGTATTCTGAACCATTTGAAAGCTGCCTTTTGATTAACAGAGGGAACAACCGATGGTCTGAGTTATCCAAGAATCTTGGGCTGATCTCCTGACTCTAATGTGTTTATTCATGCAATATTTCTCTGTGGTCTGTCTCTCAGAGTAATGTTCTGATGGTCATTGTCTTTCCAGCGCTGATGTGACTGAGGTGGAGTGCAAAAGTGCAACACTGCACTTTTCCTTATTCAATAAGAATTAGTTTTCTGGAAATAACAGTGCTATGGTGGGAAATGTTTGGTTTTCTAAGATATTTCATCACAATGGTATTTCTTAGTAATCCTCTTTTTTCTCCCCAAATCTATCATCTCATGGTATTTTTTATTTTCTTACAGGAGGAGCTGGGCATTGCCTGTGAGTTGCTGGAGTCAGACTTCCTCAAGTGCAGCGTGGGATTTCCTTTCATGAGATCGAAATCTAGGGTAAAGTTGTGATATTCGCATTTGCAGAGTGACGGTCCATTCACATCTTTGTCTCCAACGGGTGGCTGAAAGGGTGACTGCTCTGTTAAATGTCTGTGACTGATACTTTCTGTAGCTTTCTAATCCAGATATCCAAGCCTTTCACAGTTACAGAGGGTAGCTGTCCCCTTTCCCACCAGACAGAGCCAGTACCCCATGCACTGCAATACAATGCCCTTGAAAAATGATGCAAGAGTTGCAGCTACAAAAAAATTACATATTTCCTCTTCAGAAAACTAGAAAGGGACTCTCTTATTTGTGTTGCCTTACTCTGTTTTTTTTTTTTTGTCTTTTCTCATATTAAAAGAGTAAGTAAATTTGTACAAATTACAATGAAAATGCCTTAATGACTTTTTCATATTATAGTCTCCTGGTAGCTTTTAAAGAGGATTTTGTTTGATAGTAGATGATGAATTCTGTCATAATATCTAGAAATCCGTCTGGGTTCTTTCTGTCACTAAACCAAGCTGTACAAATCAAATTACCAACCCAGAAGGGTGAGAAGATGAGGAATAACTTCAGGATGACCTGAACAAAATGAGTCTGAAATTTTTCAGAAAATTTCTGTTTCAAAATCTCATCCTGTATATTTGAATTGGCATACCCTTTGATTTGACATGAATTTTTTTTCTTGTTTTATTGACTGTAACAGCCTATTTTGAAACATTTTTGAAGATTTTAAATAGAATGCAAAAAAATAAATGCAGTAGTAAAATATTATCTGTAATGTAAGAATTTCAGTGTTTTGCTTCAGAATGATATAGCTGGGTTACCTTCAGGTTTTTTTCAGCAAGCCATTGAAATTAGTGTGGAAAAGTTAATGTAGTGCTACAGTTGTCATCAAAGTAGATTCCCTTTCAAATTTAGCACCTGATTTTATCCATTATGATTGGTGGCCTGAATGTTTTTTAGCTTCTGCCAGTTCCTTCAAGTCTCTGTGCAGGCCTATGGCATGATCTTTATTCCCCCACCAGCAAGTAAGATTTAGATTGGCACTGAGGTAGTTTCAGATAGCGATCCTTTTACACTAAGAGACTCTTCTGCTGATAGATGATCTCCTCAAGCAATATTGTTGAACGGCAATTCTAGGAAAAGCCTTTTCACAATAAAGGCAAAATCAGACTCTAGTATTTGAACAGAGACACAATTGCTAAGATTTAAAAGCTGCTCTACAGTAGAGGAGGCTGTCTTACATGTATCAAAATACCCTACTTTTGTACAGCTAGGCCAGTAAAATGTATGTGAAGTTTCAAAATAAATAAATTTTGAAACAATATACAATGTCTCTAAATACCAATTTTTCTTTGCACAGTACGAGTTCAGTGTGATCTTTGACACAAGTCACTTATCTGGGCAGGAAGAAACGCTTACCTTCCTTGTCACTGCCCAAAGGTAAGGGAACCTTTGTACATCTTGATCACTTGGATGGTCTTTGTCACATGAAGTGTGTATTGCATATGCTTTACAGTTGTGTGATATTAATTGTAGACACCTCTATGTGTAGGAAATAAGGTTAAATTACTGAAGCTACATGCATGTATTTTGATAATATATAGGAACTATGTGACACAGCTTCCTGAAAAATGAGGTAGGTTTGTACTTAGGCTTTCTTTGCCAAGCAGTTGCAATTCTGGAGGAGCATTTTGTGTTCTCTGAGTCGGAAGGCCCTTGTGATTTTGTGCCCATCCCTTTGGGCCCTGTATCAAGCTCAGCTCAGCTGCGGCTGACGATCAGCACCAGGCAGACCCATTTGTTCCAGCATTTGAATGAAGTAAGCATGCTTGGATGCAAACCAAAAAAGATAAATGCTTTCATCAGATGGTCAGGGATCTCACTGACAGTTTCCAAAGTTGCATGTCTATTTTTTCCCCACTCTGGATCTTCAGCAAGCTATGACAGACTGCGTGAAACAGCTGAATAGTATACTTCCCCAACGGCACTTGGAGCAGGCAGTGAAGTAGGGTGATGCCAAGTATACTTGCATAGGGGTTTTATCTCAGGCAGAATAAAAGGTGACACATACTCTGTGCATCCTAGGATGAAATGCCATAAAGAAGCAGACTCCATGGGTGATTCAGTCACAGACACTGTCAGAGTGTGTATGGGAACTGATGGTGGCACAGCTGTATTAACCTGGGCCATGAACTGCTGCTCTGATGTGCTGAGTGTGTGACTGGTTCCTACTTCCACTTACTGCGTGAGTGGGCCAACTTCATACTATCACATGTCAAGATCAGGATCTCCAACCTGAATTCTCCTCAATTTGATGACACCCCACCCATCAGCTGGAGATGAGATGAGATGTAGCAGTTGCTGAGTGAGTGCTCTCATAAGGCGTAGTCCTCCGCTGCAGTAACAGCTGTAGGTGGGAACCAGATCCTGTAGCATGTGGGGCTGGTATGAAACACTGAAAGTGAGACCTCACATCAGAGGCCCTGTATCAAGCTCAGAGGGGCAAGACTGTGTCTTGCATGTTAGAGAAGTTTTATTCTCTGTGAGGAGAAATTCATCGTGTTTTCAGATGGTGCTTCTAGGTCAGGGAGATGAATCAGGATCTGCTAGGTGAATATCAGCTGGTGTAAAGATGGGTCAGCACTGCTTTAAATTTGCCTGGCCAGTGTTTTCCAGACTGCACCTCTCCTTTCCCTGCCTTGGATAGCACAGGGCTTTCCTCTGTAACCTCACTCCTCAGATTTCTGTGTCCTACCAATGAGAAGGGTTAGTCAGTGCCTTAGGATCGAGCAAAGAAATAAATAACAGTTTGTACACATAGTATGAATGATCAGTGGGGTTAAGAGAAAGTTTCTCATTTCACATGGATGAGCAGGAAGACAGTTGTGTTTTGAAGGATTCAGCTGAACTTCCAAAGACAACAGTGCAGGTCCCAATGCGGATTACCCTCATTTTCTCTGTGATTTTGGTTAAATTGCACAGTTCCCTCACCAGCAAATAAGTGTAATAAAATCTTTCTACCACATGAGTTGCTGAGCTCTAGCAGGGAGCTCTGGGGTAAAGTCAGTGCTAAGGAAGTGGAAGGGAAGTGTCTGTGCTGTGGCCAGACTGCAATGAGCGGGGACATTGTTTACACACAAAGCTGGCGCTAGTCTGGCGGAAGTGGCTGGATGCAGAGAAGCTATGCTGCACTGTCATGGCAAAGTAAGTTTTCCCTTCAAGTGGCCACTTAAACCCATCCCCTGTAGCAAATTTGGCAGTAGCATCTGTAACAAAAGACTGATTCAGTAGTGGGAGAAGTCAATCAGACAAGGGCTAAATATTACATTTATTCTTTTTGTTAAAAAAAACAAAAACCCAAACCCTCTTCTATGCTTCCTGGACTGAACTATTTTTCTACAGCTGGATTGGCTGAGCTGTATTATCTTTTTCTGGTAGTACCTTTGCTCCATTTGAAACAGATAAGCACATACCCATGAACCCTGCAAGGAATTCTACTTGCTTTTTCTGCTTGCCACCATGGTATCTCAATATTTGCGTCAGATGAGAAATACCTCCATTTTGGACTCTTCTTTGAGCCTGTTCAGAGGAAAAGCTTTTGTTAAGCTTTTTTTTTTTTTTTTTTTTTTTCCCTGGGACTGAAAGTTTGTGGGTTTTTCCATCTGGACCATGGTTTTATTAGCAGACATGACCAATGTGTGAGTTGCGGAAAGCTGAGCTGTATCTATGCATGTATGTAGCCAGCAGGCTCTGTTTTTCTAATATGAGCAATACATCATCTGGGTAGTATTACTTGGGATGTTACTGCCTGCTGTTGCCTCAGTGATACTGTCTTCAAGTAAATAGGATCGTATCTTTTGTTTTGCCAGTTTGATTTTTGAGTAAATCCTATGAACTGCAAGGCAAAAGTGATTCCAGAGTCACTGGTGAAGAAATTGGAAAGATATGTAACATATCTTTCAAGATTGTTCTGAGCTGTCACCCACCAAGCAGACTCATCATCAGAATTAGAATAATTACAAGTTTGTATATTGGACAGGCATTTCAGGAATCTTTTCCAGAATTTCAGTCTTCACAAATAAATTGACTCAAACAAGAGATAATTGCTCACTTTTTTCTTTCCTCCTCCTGCTTTTGACCAGTTGAGACAACTGCCTTTGAAAATGTAAAGTAGAAGTGCTTTCATTTTGGCAACTAAGTGCAGGCAGGGGGAGTGGAACTTAGCAGGCTGAGAGGTTCAGTACGAAGGTCTCGCCCAAAAAGCTGCTTGTGGTGGCACCACATTGGTGCTGTGGTACTCTGCAGGAACAATGAAAGCACAATTTCATTTACTGAGTCAAGACCCTCTGTGGGGTGTGTGTATCCCTCCCAAAGTGATGGACAGCCAAGCTGGGAGAAAATGGACCCTTACATTGCACTCTAAATGCCCTTGTTTCTTTCCACTATGTATGACAGCTGCTGTAGTTTCACACTACAGTTTGAATTTATGCCTTGCTCCAAGGTTTTTCATTGTGAGCCTGATCATGTCACAGCCAGAGAGGAGCAGCCACAAAACACATGCTCTATGTGTGTGCCCTCTCCAAGGTGGGATGAACAAATGTAACTCTTAATCTTTAAGAGGCTTCTTAAGGAGAGCTGACATCACTCAAATAGGCTTGGAGAGATGGTAGCTGTGAAACTGTGTGATATATTGCAAAGGCTGTCAATTTACAGCATGTTTATTTTTCCTTTCTGGCACAGTGGAAACCTAGAACGTGCTGAATCTCTGCATGATAATACTCTAACCCTGTCAGTGCCCCTGATGCATGAAGTGGACTCATCTATCAATGGGTAAGTATCAGTCACCAAAATAATAATCCTAACAATAACATCTTAGTCTCTTCCAGTGAGAAACTGAATTCTTCTCTTTGTTTACATGTAGCCAGACTGCTGGTTTTTCCCTGTTTCCCAGACTCTGGAAATACAGACAACCTCATTCATTATCTGGGAATTTTATTTGTCATGCCTTTCATTCCAACACTGTACCTCTTTCTCACTGCTTTCTAGCTAACGCTAATTAGTTACCATCACATTTATAGAAGATATTTTAGTGATCATATTTGAATTTATGTGATTCTGTAGATATGATGGACCTTAAAATAAAATAAAAACAGGACAAGTAAATCACATCTTGTTCCTTAGGGCATGTCTTTAAGGACATGGTTGAAAATCACCAGGCCAAAGGTTAGGGTCAAACGTTCTGGGATTTTAAGAAGCTTGGTGTAGTCTAGCTGTTTGCCTTTCTGTTTCATTTCATAATCAGAATTTGTTTCTGCTTCTGTTCATTTTCCCACTTCCTCTGCTCCCTAGTCTGTGAGGCATCTGAATACCAACCAAGAAACATCTCTCACCCTTTGACTAAAATACTTGTATAACACATAGACATTGTCCTCTTCCTGGGGCTGCACATGTGCGAGTTCCTGCCTTTGTACTCTGAGGTCTTCCCTTCCACTTCTGCATTACAATCTTAAGTCTAGAATGAAAGATTTGTGGTTGATCCCAACAGACAAACAATCCTCTAGCATAGACTGTCCTTGAGTTAGAATTGGGGGACCTGGTCACTGGAGGTGAATTAGCATCCAAGTAGACTGAGAAAGTTAACATTCATTCCTAAACTGGGGAAGCAAAAACTTGTCAGCAGTGTCCCCGGGAGGTGAGTGTTTTAGCCACCATTTATGGCAATCCCCAGGGAATACCTATTGTCTATATGCCCAGTACAGTTTGGCATCCGTGGAAGTCAAAGGTTCCCTTGACCAGTGTGCTACACGTGTAGGAAGAGTTACGTGCGCTGATGTAATTTGGCTGAAAAGCTGAGTAAACTCAGATTCATGACTTAGTCTGGATTTTACCACATAAAGCTGATTTCCCCTCTTGTTGCATAGAAATAAGATCCCTTAATTATTGCCACAATGAGTTGAAGATATGCTTGAGCCTGCTTAGAAAAGTGAGGAGTGCTGTCAGACCTCACAAGATGACTAGCAAGGACAAAAATCTCCTCTATTTTGAGAGTATAGTCTCAGCAACATGTTCTGGAAGTTTTTGAATGCTTTCATTGTTACAGATTGTGTAGAAATTTAACTCTGTATCCCTTGCTTCTTGATGCTTTGATAAAGATTGATTTTAGTACAGCTTTACAGATATGAATGCTTTCTGTGTCTTTAGCTCTCTGCTTGTCACCTACAGCATACTGCATGCCAAAAAACCTGATAAAAAAAAAAAATTACTTTTTTCTTTCTCTTCAGAAAGTAAATTTTTCAAGCACAAGGTCTCTGAATTTATAAACCCCACCCAACTGACTAAGTGGATTTTTTATTTTTCTTTCTCATAGTTAATTCAAGTTCATAGAAATGTCCAACTACCAGGGAAAAGTTGGGTTTACTGGAGGACACAACATTCTCAGGCATCGTTAATATTAGTAGTAGTCTTTTTTTGACAATGTATTTTTAAGGGTTATTTTTATTAGCTATCCTGTATTTGAGTCTATGAGAACAAATTTCACCCCTGGTCATAAATAGCCCGGAAGGGCTTGTACCATGTTTGGGAGGATCCTTCTGGCACAACGCCATAAATGGGAGAAGTAAATCTCTCTCTCGCTGTTTCCGCTTGCAATCCCCAGCATAGGAGGCAGGCAGGAAAAAAGGAAATGTACCTAAATAGGCTTAAATCCTGTCTCAAAAAACTCTGACCCAAAAGGACAGCCTGGGAATGAAGCAGAGTTTTAGACAGTCCCTTACCAAAGTTTGTCTGAAATTACACCAGGATCCTTTCCAGCCAATGGAGCATCCTGAGATTAGAAGGAAGGCACAAAGGATGCTTAAAGCATTCCTAGTCCTCTTCTGCAGTATTTCCAGGTACTGTGTTGTGCTTCCACGACTTTTCTGATAAAACCCTACTGTGTTTTACTTTGTGATACAATGGTAAAAATGGTTGATGAGAATTGGCCTGTGCCATTGTATTTGAAAGCAAGTTATTCCCCTTTACTCTTCCCTTTAACCATCTGCTAATCATAAAGGTAGTGAAGTTCAGATAATTAATGAAGTGTTTATTCCTGAAATACTATGTAAATGGTAGATAAATTTGAAATATTACTTCAGTGAATATGTAACTGAAAGTATTCCTATTAGTAATGATTTCCTGTGTTACACATGCTATAGAACTTGCACAAATCATCTGTGGCAGGGGGCCATGGAGAAGGGGTTTTGTGATAGGAAAGGAGAAAAAGAGGTAAGATAAGTAATCAAAAGAAGTCTGCTGCAATAATGGGATGTTAACCCGGGTCAGTTGAGATACTGCTTGTGTTGTCAAGAGGAAATCAAATCACAAATAATAGATTAATGTAAAATGGTCTTATTGAATTTCATATGACTAGACAGCAAGGGGTGCAGTTCAGTTTGCCACAAATATATTTAATTTTGGTGGCAAACACAACTTACTGAATCTGTGTCTTGATCTTTCAGAGAAGTCTTCCCTACTTCATTTTTCTACGGTGATTCTGTGAAAGCATCCAACTTCATTCAGTTGGAAAACCACGAATGCCTTTTCCAGTCTCTTAACTTCACACTGCAGGTAAAACTGATCCTTATTTTGACTGCTTTCCTGCTCAATAGCATATTCTGGTTTTGTACCTCTCTTATTCTGAGCGTGGTGTGGGCTTTAGTGCATGTTTCTGAATCACAATATGCTGTGCAATGCATTCTTGATTGGATGCCATATTTACAGCATGCAGGGATGATATAGTTTCTTATCTGAATGTATTTCAAGAAGAATTGCAAATAGAGGATCTCATTTCCATAGGAATGAAGCTGCTAGCATTTGTTTCTCTTTTACCTTTCATCATGTGCTGAGTAAAGAGCTCTAGTTGCTCAAGTGCCACATCTTGGATGCAGTCACGGGTTCAAAAGGGAAGAGTAATTCTTTTTAGTGGCATGGTAGAGAGTGAGCAGCCTTTATCCATGAGAACAAACACATACCTGTGCGAGGAATTCAGACTTGCTAAATGCCCTTGGTGTGAAAATGTTTGTAGCCCTACTGTACAGTACAGGGAAGAGACTTTGACACTAGAAAGACAGGTGTGAGAAGCTTTCATTAAATGTCTCATAGCACCTCAGTGTTATTCAAGTATTATCTATAGATTACACTTCACGTGGCAGTTAGATGCATTCGTGATGTGGCAAAATATATGGATAATTTATTATAACAAACTCTCATGATCTGGCCAAAATGAACTTGTCTTGCTGCCGTGACTCTCTTACAAGCACTTCGAATTCTTTTCGACCACTAGATGGAACTAGGGAATGATAAATCATGCAGAGATGGAGGAATAATTTATTGTGAAAAATAGTCTTTCGCCTTTTTTCCCCGTTTCTGTTCTCCTAGGCATGAATGCCACTCGGCTCATAATGAATAACACATGTCTTCCTCCGTGGACAGGCTGTGGTCCAGAGCAATTAAGCCCCTACTGTCATGCAGTGCCCTTAGCTATTTACTGAAAAGGAGTGAAAGCAGAATTTCAGGACGTTAAAGCTTTTGTGAACCAGGCTATTAATTCTTGTGATTCTGATTTCATTCTTGAGGGTTTACAGGTCTTCTCTCCCTCCCTCCCCCCCAGATCCAGTTATTGGTTAAAACCACATAAAGAACAGATGTACTGATGCTTTAACTAGATCAATATTTTCAATAAAACAAAGTGATAACAGGTAAGGGAGAGAGAATCTGTATATTGGCAGAGCCACCATTTGTCCTGCCCCATCCTTTTCTCTCATGCACACACTTACAAGTTGCAATATTAATATATTTTTTCCATATAAAGTAGAAAATTATACTCTAACAAGTCACAAATCTGCTCTCCAGTAACATGGTAAACGTCATAACTGTGTGTGTCAGAGAGAAAGGGTAGAGTTTCGTAATGGGCAAAGCATGGTTTTTATCACTGTTTGCTTAACTGTTTTTAATGATTTGCTTGCCATTTATTAAACTTCTCCAGATGGAGAAAAGTAATAGTTTCTTAACCAAGAAAAAGAGATGATTTACAAAAATTTGGGGCTTTATAGTGGTTATTATATGTGAAAATCTATACCATGTCCAATGTTAATAAGGAAACAGATCTATGCATCCTTTTTGAGGGTGCAACAAGGCATGCAATGAAAATGTCTTTTTTGCATTAACCGTTATATCTGATCTACAGTGAGTCAAGTTTTTTTTAAATATCTAACATCAAATATTATGTTTGTATTTCATGCAGCGTTTATCATACTCCATTGTAGTCGTATTTCTCCCCTTGCCTGGAGCCTCAGGGTTTTTGTAAGGATTTGGCATTGCAAACCAAATGTCTTTATAAGTCCAGTATTTTTTCAAATATAAACAGTGTTTGAAGAATGAAAACCTGTTGGTTTTAAGATAGTTACTTTACACAATTAACAACTGATTGCTACATCTTTTGTCAGTAATGTTTCAGTGTGGATAAATATTCTAATGGGCTTAATGTTTTCACTGGATGCACTTGCATATATGTTGCTAGAAACAACCAGGAAATATTTTTCCTAATTAAAAAAATGTAGATAGACATCAAATCTTATTTTCATTGAAATTTTTCCATGGATTGTTTCTTTTCAGCAAAAACCCACAAATTTTGGAATTTTCACTGGGTATATTTCAGTGGTGCACTGGAAATTCTTTGAGTTTTTTGTTGAAAATTTGTGGGGGGTTTGATAGAAAGCCAGTGTTTTCCTCTAAGAGTTCCATTTAATTGGAAACCCCAGAACTTGAATGGAAATTGTTCACATGCATTTCCTGGCAATTCACTCAGCAAACCCGCAGTCCGGTAGTCACAATCATCACTACTTTGGCTTCTGCTCCATAAGGAAAACATATGCAGAATATAATGGAGTGGTTACCAGATGGAAATGAGAATGTTAGCTGAGACAGCAATATTTCTTACAGTCTTCCGGATGGTGTTACCAAAACACTCAGACTACTAGCAGTGTCTCTATATATAAGGTAGAAGTTTCATGCTATTTGTATTGATGACTGGTAATTATCCTGCAAAACTGCTTCTCACTTGATATATGAGCTGTGCCTAAAGACTGTTAGATAAGCTAAACCTTTGACTTCATCTTGAAACTTATAAATGAAGTCTTAGTTTGAAGACATTTTAATACTTGCATAGTATTTGATTTTTTTCAAATTTACCTGTACTCCCAGCTCTGATTCTACAGTAGTTTCCCATTTATGAGCAGTCATATATGTAGTTTTATTTTTATTGATTTTTTAAATACATTTCTGTGCATCTTTGTCTTACAGGTTTACAATGCTGGACCAAGCACTCTCCCTGGAGCTTTTCTTGACATTTCATTTCCAAACCGCCTCTCTGCCACTGGAGCTGAAATATTTCACGTTCAGCAGATGATGGTGAGCACACTATGATGTGTTCTGAGCCCAGAGAGGCACTGAGACCTATCGATGACTGAAACAAAATAAGTCCATCAGAACTAGATGAATCAGTTGCTTTTTTTAGACAATAAAAAGTGATTTGTATCTGTGGCCAGTTCATCATAAGCAGCTGAGCCCCTCCTGCTGTTGACTGCTGTCCCTCACCTAGAGTAATCAGCAGGTTGTGTGTTCCTCGTTTCCTACAATGCAGTGTAAAACTAGGTCAGGCTAATCCTGGAGGAAATATGGAGAACGCTTCCCTGAGTCACACCTCCAAAGAGAATAGAGTCTTAATCAGAGTCCTCCCTGATTAAATGGTGTATGTAATATCAGCAGGCTGTGTTACCAAGCTGACTCATGTTCCTTGGGTTTTTTTTCTGTGATTATCTGCAAAAATGCTAGCTAGGTCTGAATACATTATCAGTATCTATTTTTCTATAGTCCATGTTGTAATTTGCTCTTTTTGAGTGTTCTTTTAATAAATGTAAGTTACAGAGAAACCTATTCTTTTAACATAATATTTTTCAAAAGATAATTTTATGTCAGCTACAAAGAAAATCAAAGTAAATTGTGGTAAAGGAAACACATTCTTAGATTTCGTTTCTAATATTTATTTATTACTTTCAAAGCTTTTGTTAAACCACTAAAATACCATCATTTGTACTGTTGGTGGCCAAGAGAGGGAAACCTCACTACTGAGGAAAATTTATTGCTGGAATTCAGAGTAATCTGTCTTTGTGAGACATAACCAGCTCTTTGGGCTACTTGAAAAAAAGTATTATATTTTCTTTGTTGTTAGCTACTTTTCTAGCCTTTTGACTGAAAAGTATTACTATTCCTCATATGCAGGTAACTGTGTCACTGAATCTGTGTAAATATATATCCAAAAAGACCTTTTTAAGCAGGTTTCCAAGATTTGTGCTATTGAATGGTATAAGATAAGTATATATATGGCTTACAGATGAAACAAATTTGGGATATTGTGTGAGGCACCAGTTTTGTATAGATTGAGTCATTCTCCAATTAGACTGAATTAATTCTCCAGCCTATGTCTAGTTTTCCATGGCATTGCATTTTAATGTTTTATTTAGTCCAGCTTTCCCTTTGACACATTGCCTATCAAAGGATTGTGACCTATTTTCTTGTCCCTTCCTTGTCCTGTGGGAGAGCGTGTGTGTCTGTGTGTGTTTGCAGCAGCAGCAGAGAGGTGGGACTCTATTTAAAAGATTTTATCTGCCCAAATTCTGGTGTCACCTCTGAAGTCAGTCACCCTGTACATTCCTATATAGCCAAGAAAGAGGAATAGAAAACTCAGCTCATCTGACTTAGGGTGTGATGAATTCCTTCTAGGCATTGCTTGTTTCTCTGCTTTGACTGTTCCAGAAGTCTGGGAAAAGAGTCTTAAACAAGACACCTCTTTTGCATGCTTGAATTAGCTGAGGTGTATGCTACCCAGAAAGTGGACAAGGGCCAAAGGGCCACTTTCCAGCCATAGTTTATCATTTCTACACAAGACCCTAAGTTACACTGACAAGGATAAGATGAACTGTATGGTTTTGAATATCTGTTAAGAAAACAAGGCAGAAACCTTAAATCTTGTACTTAACTTGTTTTTCATTGCTGTTGTACCTCTGATGGTTTACCTAAAGGAGGTCCAGCTGGGTGTTGTGGCCTTGGGCACTGATCTAATTAATACTTGTAGAGTTTGCATCCCTTTTCCTCAACAACAGGTTGCATTTCCCCCAGCATTATTTGATGTCTGTCTTCTACTTTGCAGTTTGTCTTTGTAGAAATTTCCAACTGATATTTTGAGACCTGAAGAGTGGTAGTAGGCAAGTGTGGTTTTATGAGAGATGTCTGCATGATACACTGGCAAACCCTGGGTCGTTTTGACCACTCATTTTGGGTATATGGTCTGTAGGAGTCCAATGCATGACTTTTTGAGCACCTCTGACGTGTTAATAAGGGTTTTTCAAACAAACCCTGTCTGGGAGAGTGGTTATCCCAGCTTTACAGATAAATAATTGAAGCACCAAATGGTTTGCCTGAGGTCGCACAGGAAATCTGTGTCAGAGCCGGGCACTGAACCAATGTCTACCATCTTATTATTGTAACAGGAAAAGCATCCTACTCTCCTTCCTCATGCCTCTCTCCCACTGAGTTTTTATTGACTGAAAAGGGAACTAAAATCATGGAGCTTTTCATCTTTTCACAGACCAAATATAATTAAACAAACAAACAAAAAGCCTTAAAAGCAGCAAATTGGAATGAACTTTGGAAAATGGGTTAAATAGCTCTTTTTCAAGAGCATTTTTGTAAGCATAGTCATTAAATATTTCAAGCTTTTGCTTATTTTGAACTTCCCAGAATCTAGACTACAGTAAAGATTATAATATCCTTTCAAACAGTGCAGGTGTTTCTGTAATTATACCTTTATACCTATAATCTAGCCATTCTAGGTGTCAGCATTGCTGGACCTTTCAGAATATATGTCATTAATATAGAGGATTAGGAATTGTCATTTATCTGTAGCTGAAACTGTTGATATAGCATTTGGGATTTGAAGACATCATAGTTTTGGTTTTTTAATGCTAATAGTGCTTTTGCCACTTCTCTGATGTACAATATAGCAGTGAAATTTGTAAGTGAAAATGCATGGTAAAAGCACTAGAGTTTGTGTCTCAGATACACATACACCACACAAGGCAGTGGCAGGAGCTAATTCCTTCATATTGTGTTGACTGATCTAGTCTTTCAGGCACAAAAAAATAATAAGAGAGTCACATATGGCCCACTGGAACGGTCTGTATCTCTGGGAGGTGTTATTAGGAATTATTATCTTGCTACTCTTAGAGGAAATGACAGCTCTCATGCTTCCTCTGTTCCTGTTGCTCTAAGCTTTTGGCTTTATTGCAGAAACTGCTTTCGGATTTTCTTCCAGAGAAATTCAGGTCACAGAGATGTTTTGACATTTGGAGTTCTGCCTTAGAGATGTTCAGATGCTCTTCAAGGGGTCTTGGAAGTTTCTGCAGCGCTTGCCCCAACAAACCCGCTAATATATTAAGGAAACAAGTCAACAGTAAAAGCCAGAAGTAAAAGAAAATGGATAATTGAAAGAAAACTAGAAAAAATGCAAGTGAAATTCCTCCCTATCAGAAATTTTTAGCTAAAAGGAAATGCTAGAAATTTTACGAGTCCTTTTAACTAGGAATTTCACCATTAATTGTCAGTTTTAGGTAGTAGATACTCAAATTTTGCAGTGGTAAATGATATTTTTGAAGCAGGTCAGACAAATGAGTACTTGTTTGTTTTTATGTATTTTTGTATTTACTTTCTTGCAGAGATTTCAAGCTGGGTTAAAAACTTAAATTAAATACCTCAGCTTGTTGGCAAAAGTGTTGCGATAGGAACAGTATAGGTGATGACACAGAAGAGCTTCACTCAAACAGAATACAGTAGAGTTAGTTTTTACAGAACTGTATATTCTCCACTCTTCAAGCAATTGATTATCTATTCTTCCACAAAGGAAAACAGTGCTCATTATACTTGTGTGTGTTTTGGTTTTGAATTGAAAGATTAGTAATTTCCTTTGGGTATCCAGCTAATTTGGAGGGCAAGGAAAGCGCTACTTGGCTTGTCAGCCAAGGAGCTGCTTTCCGGGGCATCCAAAAAGATTTTCACAATGGGAGATCCTACCAAATTAACCAGGGTATTTCCTGAAGCTGTTGATAAATTAGCAATGTGTCCGGGATTACTCTGATGCTGGCTTTATGGAACTGGATCAGGTTGTAGCCTTCTTATTTATTTTATTTCCAGCAAAGGTAAACACAATTATGAAGAACGAGGGACAAACAGTTGGAATCTAAGTTTGTCTGTTTGAATTGGAAGCCAACTGCAGGGATCCTCACCCCACCTCTGGAGGGACCAAGCTCTGCAGGGCTGCCAAGTTGTTTAGCCTTCAGTCAGACAATTGTCCCTAGAATCAGAGATGCACAGTGTTAACCCAGAGCAAGTGCCATGTGCACTTGTG
Source organism: Tetrax tetrax (assembly GCA_009806455.1). Lineage (NCBI taxonomy): Eukaryota > Metazoa > Chordata > Aves > Otidiformes > Otididae > Tetrax > Tetrax tetrax. The sequence continues at coordinate 134,475 of WHYT01017079.1, read as the reverse complement.
GGTTTTTAGAAGGAGCTGTTGCTTCTGTTGCATGCATTGTGCAGGCCAGTAAGCATTGATCTTATTTATTTATTTATTTATTAAAGAGCCTGTTTAGATGAATCAATACTGAGGATATAAAGAACTCTGTTGTTATCATTACTGACATGAGAATCTTGTTGGAAAGTGAGATGCGCACATTGCAAGACAGTCTTTTCAAAGATTTTGCAGTCTAGGCAATGAAATAAGAGGAATTTGGAGGAAGGAGGGAGAAGGAACAAAATACTGTTCTCAATTTTCTGATGAGAAACTCCTTCCCTGCATGTAACTTCTGATATCTAAGTGTAGTAATTACTGTCTTAGTAATTGCTAGTAATAGAATATTTTTAAATTACTATGTTCTCTAGTAATTAATGGGGAGAGAGAGAGGCATTGAAACAACTCTGGAGAAGCACTTGCTGGTCTCCACTGACAATACAAAAGCCATCTAGTCTCCCTGAGTTTCCCTAGGCATCTAAGCTTAGACTTTGAGAATTATCTCCAGAGAGCAAAAAATGGGTTAAACCTCAGTCTTGTGAATCCTGCTCCCATTAACCTTGAGTGTGCCAGTTAGCTCAAGCCCCTAGTTCCTGTTTCAATGTTCCCATCACTTTTTGTTTAGGGAGAAAAATAAAAAGTCCTTCTGTTGGAAGGACAAACAGAAGTCCTCCATTTGCTCTGTTATGCTTGGCGTATTCACTTCACGCTTCTCCTTTCTTCTGAGTTGGTGAGGCCTGGACTGTGCCTTTATGAAAGCTGGGTATCAGTACTGGAAATGAATTAACAGCATGGAGGAGTTGAAGAGAATTCCTTTTCCAGGTTGCCTTTTAAGTTAATGACTGCCTGAGCATGGGACTCTAGAAAGGCTTGTCATGTTCAATAAGGAAAACCATTGAAATAAACGTCATTCTCTTCCTGTGAACATTGAAACAGAAAAAGTAAAATTGAGTCAGTCCCAGAGCCACAAGTCTTTCCTGACTGGTGACAGGTTACATTTTTAACACCGGTTTTGTGTAGCACTCATGTCATTTTTCTTTCTGGCATTTGCACAGTTATATCTGTAATGAGCAGGAAGACATTAAGAGGAAGAGTTAAAGCTTGCTGTCTTGTTTCATGAAAGGTCCCAAGGTGCTTGAGGTTTTTCTTCACGTTTTTCTTGTACAATGAAAACAAAAAGAAATCTCTGCAACTTTAAAACCTTAAATGTATTTTCTGCTTATTATCTGTAGGTTGCTATCCTCCAACATAAGAATAAGATGCTTTGGCTACTGCACTGCTGATGTTTAAAACCGTAAGCAAAGGAGGACTGTCAAAGGTCTCTAAAGTGATGGTGGTGCATGAGTCCTCCTTAAAGAATATGTTGAGATTGTCAGGCTCACTATTGCAAACTCCACATATAGAGGCAAACCTGTATATGCTATCGTTATGTAGAAAACCTGTTGTTTGTTGGCAGGCAGTTTAAAATTGTTTAGTTTCTATCTTTTGAAGTTTCAGATCTTGGCTTGGAAAATGTATATGCACAGTCCCAGTATGTGGAAATAACAATATTTGCTGATAGTACTTGAAGTAGCAAAATTTTTTTCCATCAGCAATATATGCTGCTGCTGGTTGCCACCATTAATACAAGGTTTTTATAGGAATGTTTTGGACTTAGAGCAAGATTTATTTTAGCCCTTTATATTAGTCACCTCCCCCACAGTCTCTTCATTTCAGTGATTGTCATGCATACACTGACATACACATATTTTGGCACCATATTTAAAGGCAGAGCTAGATTGCCAGAGGAAATTATTCATTCCAGGGAGTGTATTGTACAGAAACTTACTGACCTTCCTGCTTCCTTCACTTTAATTGCTTCTTTAAATGACTGTTCCAAAACATTTTGCTTCGGCAGTTGGAGGTGTTCCCCGCACCCCTGGCCTAGAGCATCTCTGTCATAGCAACTGAATCTGACTTTGCCTAGGAGCCCTGTCACTTGCAGGAGAAACTGTTGTATCTGCCCTGTCCCAGCATGGCTTCGAGGGGAGGCAGCAGCATATGCCGTGGTCCAGCATGGCACAACCACTTCTAGACATGGGAAACAGGACCTCAAGCAGCTCAGAAATAAACATGTTCCTAATGTTAGAATGATAAACTGAAGCTCTTTGAGTGAAGAGGAACTTAGCTCTCATTTAAGATTTCATTGTTATACAGGAAAGGGTGCTTGACCATAAAGTTAAGTTCTTTCCTGAGTTGGGACCTTAAAATAAATCCAAAGGAAAAAAAAAAAAAAGACATTTTTGCTTTACAGGAACCAACTGAATCACTATACAAACGCCATGCCTTGGTTAGAGTTCACTGCATTTACAGTGCTTGAAAATAATATTTTCATGCATTGCTGGATATTGCCTTCGACATACAGCAAAACTACTTAGGGTGGCAGGAAGTTTTCATAGAATCATAGAATGGTTAGAGTTGGAAGGGACCTTCAAAGGTCATCTAGTCCAACCCCCCTGCAAGAAGCAGGGACATCCCTGACTAGATCAGGTTGCTCAGAGCCTCATCCAGCCTGGCCTTGAACGTTTCCAGGGATGGGGCATCCACCACCTCTCTGGGCAACCTGTTCCAGTGCTCTACAACTCTCATTGTAAAAAATTTTTTTCTAATATCTAATCTAAATCTACCTCCTTCTAATTTAAACCCATTACCCCTTGTCCTATCACAACAGACCCTACTGAACAGCCTGTCCCCGTCTTTCCTGTAGGCCCCCTTGAGGTATTGGAAGACTGCTATCAGGTTTCCCCACAGCCTCCTCTTCTCCAGGCTGAACAGCCCCAACTCTCTCAGCCTGTCCTCATAGGAGAGGTGCTCCAGCCCTCTGATCATCTTCATGGCCCTCCTCTGGACCTTCTCCAACTGGTCCATGTCCTTCTTATGTTGGGGACTCCAGAACTGGACGCAGTACTCCAGGTGGGGTCTCACCAGGGCAGAGTAGAGGGGGACAATCACCTCCCTCGACCTGCTGGCCACGCTCCTCTTGATGCAGCCCAGAATGCGGTTGGCCTTCTGGGCCGCAAGGGCGCATTGCCGGCTCATGTTGAGCCTCTCGTCCACCAGCACTCCCAAGTCTTTCTCCTCAGGGCTGCTCTCAATCCATTCTCCGCCCAGCCTGTATTTGTGCCTGAGATTGCCATGACCCAGATGCAGGACCTTGCACTTGGCCTGGTTGAACTTCATGAGGTTGTCACGGGCCCACCTCTCCAGCCTGTCCATGTTCAGTGACTTCCTAGTTTGGATTTTTAGGTGGAACCAGATTTGGACAAATTTTGTGACAATTTCTACTTGTTTTGTCCAAATCTTCTAGTAATGAGTGTGCTGCTGTATTCAGTATTCTGGGTCAACTGAAAGTGTTGCTACTTTGTGAACTACTCATAGTTCCTCTTTTCTTGATGGAATACATGAAATTCCAGTTTTGAAAAAGATGGCTGATTTACCTTTTTGTAAAAGTGAATTTCAGATAAAGAAAGAAGTCATATGAAGTGTGTTGGTTATATACATTAGCTCTTATCAGATTAATTAAGGAAGCAGGAGGCTTGGTACATACCTCAGTAATCAGGAGTTTTGCTGAGGCATAGAAAAACCATACAGTAGAGTTTTTGTAAGCTTCCCAGGCAGAGAATTCCTTGGTGAAGGAACTACTGAATGAAAAAAAGAAGAGAGTGTACAAAATTTTATTTTATTTTCATTTCTTATTTTACTTTTTTATTTTACTTTTTATTTCTTTTTTTGAAGGAATATAAGAATTACATTCTTTCACCAATTTTCCAACTGGTGAAGCTGTTCCTACCAAAAAAAAAAAAATATGAAGAAGGAAATTCAGCAAAGAGCTGATTGATTGATTTGTTCTTCTAAAATACATGCCTCTCTTAAATGCTGATTCATAAACTAGCCCTTGTCTTTTATAAATAACATTAGATTTGTGGTTTAAATATAAATATAGAAACTAAGAAAGGAAAAGTTAAAAACAATGGCATCTGTGTGTATAAACTCTATCTCCCATTTGATGTAAGCGTTTACCCTCATGTTCATATATCTGAGTGGAAATAAGCATCTTCTGTTGGACTTCTCTTCTGACTTTAAAAGTACATAATTCCAGTCTTGTGCAAGGTACTGGATAGTATCAAAGTCAGAGCTGATCTTAGATCCATTCAGATACCTGAAACATCTCACATGAGTTGTTCAAGCCCTGCAGGGAACGTACTTATCTGCACGATCTTCAGAGCTTTTCATCCTAACACGAAACTAGCCATGAGGAAAGTCCAGCTGGTAGATAAAGAAAAAACATGCATTTATTTGTATTTTATGTACTGTAAGAAGGACTACACTCTTCCTGTGTAGGAAGGAGACCTGCTGGTGACAGGTAGAACCTAGCTGAAGGAGTACTGAACTCCAAGTGATCTCAGAGACTTTTTAAAGAGATGTACCTTGAGACTTATTTACCACCTCATGTGTTGGTTAAGCACAGTTCATCATAGAGAGAGGGGATGTACCTGTCAGTGAGTGCCTCGGATTTAAATTGTTAAAGGCTGATATAAGGAGCACATGAATGTTAGAGGGAAATTGGTTTCCATGTAAGGTGGTGTTCGTTCATTCTTAGGCCTGAACCTTCTGTGGACCTCACAGATAAATCATATGAGGAGTCAGTCTTCTCACTGTGGATAGTGCCCTCTGTCTAGGAAAGAGACCACTGTCTTGTAAGTTAGTACTTTAAATCAGAATATCTTTGCTGTTCTTACTAAATTGGTTAGGCAGCACTAGCTCTTGAGAGTAGTACTTCTGAGGATTGCTGCTTAGTACGTGTAAAGTGGCTGGAGAGCCAAGACCAGGCAAATGTTGCAGGATTATGCTGATCAAACCTAGTTAACAGGTTATTTAATTAAGCTACAGGGGTAAGTGCATCAGAAAAAGACCTACAGGCGTTGCAATCAGGTTAGCACAGATTTATGCCAAACATGCATCTGGTGTTCTCCTTTTGGCTGGAGGAGCAAAAGCCAGAGCTATGGTGGAATACTCCTCTACGCTGATTTAAAGCTTTAGTATCTCCACTTTGCTGTTTGAAACTTGCCTCTCCTCATGGCTGTGTAAGTTTACCTAATAGATCTGTGGAATACTGGTTTTCCTTAACAGCATTGCTATTTTTAGTCTAAATCTTTCAAGGGTTGTATAAAATGGGTTAATTTTAGAAATTCTTTTCTGTTGTTTGAGTGGCTCTTAAATTTATTGCCAGAATCAACAAAACTGCTCTGATTCAAACATGGTTCATTATCTGTGAATATTAAACATTTTTGGCATATGGAGCAAGTACTCAGATAACGTATTTACATAACTTATTTGTCTACTGTTGAAAGTCTGACCCTGTCTGGAATTTCTTGTCAGTACCCTTTTTTTATCTCTGTGTGTGTGACATGTTAGATTAACCATGCCTATCAATTTATCTCTGTTCACCTACTAAAGGGTGAATCAGTATCTTCAAATCAAGACACATGAATACATTTTTTTCCCTAATATTTGAATGAATGTGCTATGGTTAGCCACAAAGACTACCAAAAGTGGATCTGTTATTTCTATATCTACTTTGCAAACTTGAACCACTGATTAGGCATGCATTCATAAATAAAACAGTAAAGAAACTAATAAGAAAGGAGAAATATGTAAAAAACTATCTGGCAGCATTTTCAAGAGGACTACAGCCAAACTGTCCTTTGGAGCCAGAATACCCTGGCACTGATGAGAAAAGCATCCATTTCAGAGTTGAATGATGTTAACAATTTTGTGAAAAAACTGACCTGTGTTCAGACCTTGGGCATGTCTTCTGAAGCTAAAATTGCCATTCCAAATATCTTGTGTCTCATGACGTTTTGCCTGAACTTGGCCCTGTGCTTTTTCCATGTTTGGACCTGGGTTTGGTTCCATCACATGCACTCACAGCTGGATTCCACCTTCACACTTGCTTTGTGTCAGCTTAATGTTGCTGACTTCCAGGCTTTTGCTAATAACTGGTGATGATTTAGCTCAAGAGGGTAATCAGGCTTATTGGAAGAGCCTGGAAACTTTAATTTTGAATACCATAATAAATTCCTTTGCATTAGTGGAAGTCATAAGGAATGAGCGGAAGATACACATTTGCTTGCCTGTTTATCTTGTAAAATGCCAATCATTAAATAGGGGATTAGCCCTCGACTTCCTATGTGCAGCATTGCAGGAGGAAGATTGTACTTTATGCTTTGTTGGAAGCAAGAGCTGGTTTCCTCTTGGTTTTTTTATTGTCATTGTTCCAAAGAGACTCCTATCAGATGCACATACTTAACCACAGGACAACTGCTAATTTCCATTTCCCTGTACTTGATCCTCAGCTGACCTTCCTGGCCCCTGTTTGGAAGTTGTATTGCATTTCCCTCTCCCAGTTTGACATCTTGTGCAGGATACAGCTCTCTGAAAAAAATGGAGGCTCTTGCCTTTGATGCATGTTAAACAGATTGAAATAATGGCTAGAAGGGGCCACTGGCTTTCAGTACACCTGTGAAGTTGTGTTGCAGGCAGTGTGGCCTAAATTCTTAAAATGTTTGCTAACAAACCCCAACATTTTCTTAAAGGCCCCAAAGGCTTGCTAGAAATTGCTGTTTTCTGAGAGAAGCTACAGATGAGCAGAAATGATGTTAGGAGTACCCTGAAGGTGGGGGACAGAGATGATAGCAGACAGGGAATGTGCTGAATCAGCAGGTATATTATTTCTCCTAGAAAGCCCAAACGTACATCCCTACGTGTGCAAGGAGAGTCAGAGAGGATGATCCCTGTGTATGTAATAAAGCCAACATGCCATTCCTATCCAGCCCTATTAAATATCCTGCAGTTTTTTAGGATATAGTGTGTGTGGAGTGCACATGGTATGTTTTACATAAAACTGTTTCGCTCTAAAATGTCCTCCTGCCGCTTTTTCTTAAGGGTGATGTAATGTGATACAGTTAAAAATCGTTGCTACTTTATGGGTTTGCTTCTGCTCCGTAAGATTTTTCAAATATTCAGAGTCCACTAAAGTAATCCTGTGGGAATTTCTTTCTTGTTGCAGATACAACGTTTTTAAAGCATGCAGTAATGCACGTGCTTTCTCCAGTGGTTACGTCTTGTCTCGGAGAAGCTTAGTGGTTTGTGCTGATGACGAAAAGTTGGCAGAGTAACCCGTTGTATAGGCTGTCCTATTTAAATGCCATCTCTCAAGCATGTTTATGGGTTCTTTAATGGGACAACAACTTCCAGTAAATTAGCAAAGCTAGAGAGTAACTTGTCTCTTAATGTGTGGCCATTTATGGGTAGGGTAAGGTGGGTAGCGTAAGGGACATTCTGCTTTTCTACATGAGAGATTAGTACTAATATTAGCCATTGCAGAGTTTTGGTAACCCTTAGAGGCCTGTTATGCAAGGTGCCATTTACAGTCTGTGCAGTAAAAATGTATCTCTTGTATCTCTTAATGTTTATGCATGTTGCGTGTATATGCACAAGTGTTGAATACAGTAGGAGAATACACATATATGTGTTCATGAGTGACTAGTGATTTTCAGTTTCTTAGATTTTGGATATCCAGCTGGTTTTTAAAAGGGTCAGATGTCCACCTTCTGGAAGCAGGCCTGTTAGGTGTCTGAGGCACCCAACAGTAACAGCTCACTCTCGAAAATTGTAGATGGCTATTCTGGCATCCAGCAATGTTCAAGAATGCAGGTGAGATCTGAATGCAGGCTGTGCTGGCTTTAATCACTCTGATATTCTGTCGTGTTTCCCTTTGCCTTGGGGCTAAACAGTATGACAAAAGTGCCTTTGAACTTCAGGTAAAAACTAGAAAAAAAAATATGCATGATGTATTGATGTTAGGTGCTTTACAGCCTATGTCACAATGTTCCTAGAGAATGAGAACAGCCCTATGCATGGAGAGCCTGGTAAAAAGAAACCATTGTTAGTAAAAATTTGTCTGAGAACATTTTACTTTTATTCTTGATGTTGGTTTGCCTCTCATGAAAGACAAAGACACTATTCAAGCTGGTCAGAACATACTTTATTCTAATTAGAACAATGACAAATCATAATAAATATATCAAGTTATAAATTCTTTGTGGAAATTTTTTTTTAAAACTGGTTGAGTTTCCATCAGAAAGCCACCTCTTTACAAATTTTTCAGTTTAGAATTGAAAATCTGAAAATGCAATTTCTTTGCAAAAATATGTTTGTTTTTTTTTTTATTTTTTTTTTATTAGAAAAGTTTTCCAGGAGTTGAAAGCTAGGATCAGTAGTTGGTAATACTTAGTTCTGTGTTACCAAGATGTTATGCTGTTTCCCTGAAAAAGCTCATTACATATGTGGTGGTCTAGACTACAGGTGAGAGCATAGATGACTGTGTATAGAAAAGAAGAAAAAGTAGAAAATAATTTAAGACCTTTGAATTTATTTTTTTTTTTTTGCCATTTTTTCTGCTAGGCCAGATTAAAAAAAAAAGAAAAGAAACCACACTTCTAGTTATGGAAGAAATTTTGTACAGTCAAGACTAGCTTTTCTGTTACAGAATGGTTTGCTTATGCAGAAATATAACCATTCTAGTAGATAAGAAACAATATGAATTCTAGGAGTCCTGCTTATAGGAATTAATGTAATATCCACATTCGTGGGTGAGAAAAATTGAAAACTTTTTCTTAGCGAGCATGCATGATGTGTATTTGGGGCACCTTCAGTCATCACCCTCTGCGTAAGTTCTGCTGGGCTGAAGACCATAGCGTGCCTCAGAGTGCTTCTTTACTAACATCTTAGTACAGTCCAGAACTGAGCTTTTGAAGCAGAACCCCCAGCCCTCCCCTCCACAGGGTCACATCACAGAGTGCACAAACTGGATTCCTTCTGGGTGAAACAAAACACAAAGGCGCACTTGAAGAGTGCACTTCAATGTGCTGCAGCCACAAATGAGTGTTCAGGACCAGACTCAGAGCAAGGTAGCAATGCACGTAATGTGGACGTCAGATTGTGAGAATGCCATGCAGTCAGCCTGGTTCACCTTTTTGTTTGTTTTACATTATGTGCTAATGTAGAGTTTGTCTACATCTGTCTAGGTACAGATTTTAGATACTCTTCCAGCATAGGAGATTTGACTGTATTGCCAGTGTGCCAGACTGCAAATGATTTTATGCAGAACTTAAAACAGGTGAACACTTTCTGGAAAACAAAATGAAACTATCTTCAGCAGGGACAACTCCCACACAGCTCGTTGGAAGTCCTTACTTGGGAGGCTGCAGGACTGCTGCTGTCTTGTTTTTATTTCCCAAGCTACAGTCTTAGTGTAGGATTTAAGAGAGCCTCCCTTTTGCCCCTGTTCCCCCTGCCCCAGTTGTGATGGTGTTTGTTTCTTTTAGGAGCTGGATGTTGATTCTTCTCTGTGGCTTCTGTGTAGTCCTTCTGCTGAGTGCAAAGGGAACGCCTATCTCCACGTCCTCTGCACTGCTCTGAAATCCCACTTCTGCTATTTCTGTGTGATGTTACATCCCAGGTCCTGGGAAGATTGCTTTGGGGGTAGTCCTTTTCTGTTCACAGGCTGCTGAAACCACATGGAAATTTCCAAAAAGCTCTAGTATGTCATGTATCTTGATAGTATGTAATGTATTTTAAAACTCCAAGGCTTTGTCAGGGACCCTGGCTCTCTACTCCGTTTCAAAGACTTGCACAGTTCTTGCATCCGTAAACGCTGAGTGTTTGCTCATGCAAAGCTCTTAAGAACTTTGCCAGAAATTTTCTTCTCTGTGTGTCAGATTATGAGGTTGGTCGCAATAAGAAAAATAGGTAGCTGGGGTAACACCATGTTTGAACAAAGAGAGGCTCACACATGAGGCCAAATCCTAGTTTGTATTTCAGGGATGCACTTCAGTCTCAGCATTACGCAGGCAGGAGCTTTCTGCAAAGATTTGGTTTTTGGTTAGAGCTGAATTTTTCATTAAAAACAAACTTTAATGAAAAGTTACCATAGTTTTGTCTGACTGGTTGACTGAACCTTTCTTTAATGCATGTAAAAACTGAGAAAAATTAGAGATAGTGTGAAATATAAGTGTCTGACAGCCACCCTAACAAAAAAAACCAAACCAAACCAACAAAACCAAACAAAAAAAAAATCAAACAACTGTGGCCAGCTCTTTGGAAAGGCTAGATTTCCTTCTACCTCAGCATGATCCACCCATTTCAAAGGTTTTTGTTACTTTTTTTTTTCAGTAGTTCTGTGGTTCTGCTGTTTCTAAGAGTGCCGAAACAGAGTGCTTCTTGGCTGCCTTGCATCTGTTCCTGCCCACTGGCTGTCAGCGTACACTGACTCATCATAGATCCACAGATGAATGCAACCTAATTGCTGCCTGGTTGAATTCACCCAAATTCTGCAGGCCAACTAGTAGTGTCTGCCTTCTTCTAGGAAGTGGCACCTGCCTTTGGCCACTCAAACAGGCTGTAGGTGACCTGCTACTCTGTTCCAAAGCAGTGCAGGTGACAGGAGGCACTTGGTCCTTGCACGTGTCTCTCCTACCATTGACCGAAATAATTCAGTAGTCACCTTGTGTAGGATTGCCACATAGTTGGCAGAGGTGAAAGGGTATTTCCAAATCCAGACTTAGTCCTCTGGAGAGGCCTTTCTCTGTTTCAGCTGAAATGTTTTAAAAAGGATAAGATGTAGCTAAGCTTCAGTTTTAGAAAATATAATCATTTAGAGAAGGAAGGATCAGATTTATGTTGCTTCTTGCCGGATAATTCCCTTTAGTCTTGTGAGATATTTCTGCTTTGGTTTGTTCTTACACAGTGTTTGTACAGGATGTAAAGCAGGCAGGACTATTTAGAGAGTATGCAAAAACTAAGAAGAGATTTCTAGTGCAAGTTTGTCTTGACTGAAGATCACTTTTATCAGACCTTGGTACATTTCACTTGCTTAAAGTGCGTACTTTTCTAAACAAGTGAATCAGCTAATGGAATAAAAAGTTTATTTTTGTACTATGTGCGCTAGAGATAGGAAAACAGATTTGATGTCCAGACTTGTGCATTTACACAAGGATTTCATTTTACTCATTGCTTCTGATACAAACTGTGAAACAATGAAACACTGAATAATACATTTGCAAAAACAGGTAATGCATGGACTAACACTATTGACTTAAAATGCGATGTGATAATTTATATCTTTTGCTGAGATTTTTCTCCTCTGTTTCTGTCTCCATAAATGTAGAACACAGAGCCCTACATTTAAGCTAGGTTACATATGTTCGTATCCTATCCAGTCAAGAGAGACAAGCATTTCCTCTGACTTATTTTAAATATTTTCCTTAGAATTATTTGACTCCTGAAGCACTTGTTTCTCTCTTTTGACTTTTAATAGGATTCTAGACATCCAGTTCAGTAGTAGGTGCCTTTTATGGACAGGCTAATCCACCTTCTTTTGTAATTTATTTTAATTCAGAATAATAATTGTGTTTATAATTGTGCTTGCAGGTTGGTCAGGACAAAGGAAGCTGTTCTTTTCACAGAAACCACAGCCCATGCATTGTTCCTCAAGAGAATGAAAATATTTTCCACACAATATTTGCTTTTTTCACAAAGTCTGGCAGAAAAGTCTTGGTAAGAAAGTCCACCTATGACAAACTTGGAATGTATGGAGTATCTTAGAAAAGATTTTTCATGGCTCAGCATGAAGACCTCAAGCAGATAGTTCATTATAAAGCAACCGTTTGGTGCACATAGACTGACTGATGCGGTGCTGTGGGGATATTTGGTGGTTTTAATTACCTAATTTTTAAATGGATATATACGAAATTTGAGGAAGTGCAGTGGGAGGGAGTTAGCTGACATGACAGCACGAACTTGGTGACCAGAGCCCTCAATCCCATGTTTTGTCGAAGGCACACGGGGCAGCAGGGCCCTGCACCATGGCTCAGTGCCTGCACTGCACAGAGGGCTGATGCTGCAGCCGTGGCCCAGCCCCAGGCATTTGTGTGCCTCAGCAGCTTTGCAGAGGCCTAAATTTCACCTGCCTTGCTTTCATGCAGGTCTCTGTATCTAGCTGTCTTCAACTCTTGAAAGTTGTTGCTGTTTCAATGCAGGAGTGCTGTATTTTAGCAGTTTACTATGTAACTTAGTCAGCTGATATGTTTGCTGTCACAAAATTTGTCACCAAATTTTTTCCTCCTTTGCCTAACAGCTTTTTCCATATTTCCTGTAGGACTGTGAAAGACCAGGCAGGTCCTGCTTAATTATACGCTGCAACTTAAGCTCACTAGCAAAAGCAGAGTCCTGTGATATAAGCGTCTACACACTGTTGAATACTGAGATACTGAAGAAGGTACGTGCTTCTGTTGTCTTAAAAATCAATTTAAGTATGCTCATGTACATCAATGGACTCAAGAGTTGCATTCCTTCTTCTCTTTACTAGTGTGTTATGAAAAATCATGGTGTCAAAGAAAAAAGATCTATTTATCAACAGAGTGTATGGAGGTGTTAATCCTAGTCCTTACCCATTACCCATTAAGGCAGAAATAAATTAAGTTCAGAAATTTATACATTGGGAAACAAGTGAGGCCCCGATTGTATGCATAGTGTTAAGGGTAGAGACTTCTGAAAGTTGCATTGATTTCCGAAGGTTTTCAGTCTGAAAATGAAAAGTAGAGTAAGTGCATGTAAACTGTGACCAACTATTTATCATTCCCTTCATGTAAACAGAGACATGGCAGTTTTTGGTAATTTTTTACTTCAAATGATTATTCAAAGAAGATACATCATGACCATATTAATGCTGAGCTTGACATTTGTGATAAGAAACAAATGGTTGCAAGTTAATTCCCGTCTTCTCTGAAGCCACTGAATGGGATGGCAAATGTTTTATATTTCTAGTGATTTACTGTCTTTTGCCCTGTTTTCCTATACTTAAAATAATGCTGACTGTGTAATTGTGGCAAGGTGCTTTAAAATTATGAAAGTATAAGATAATCAGAGGAGAAAGCTGATAACACCAGCCTACTAAAATAAACCCATCTTTGATAGCTGCTAGATTAAAAGCACTGGAGAGAGCTCTTATTAGAAAGCAGTTCCTAAAGGAATTGATAGCTCTGAGCTTTTCCAGCTGAAACCAACCAATCTGTTAATGTTTGTTCATATTTGAAAACAGGAAATATAGGTAAGGCCAGAAGTGTCACGTATCTGTTACATGCTTACTGAAATGCTGAAATATGTAAGCAAGTAACTGAGTGCACACAAAATGGGCTTCTGGGAAATTCAGTCCTGGGAATAGCCAGGATTCATCCTGTCTGCTGGGTCCTTTCCAAGATGAGCATTAACAACACTTCTTTAAAAGACAATGCAGTGCTTACATGTCTTCTGGTCAGTATCACTAATTACATGCCATTTGCTACTTATCACCTACCCTCACCAAGGTGAACAGCATACAAATGACTAACCTATGAGTTGAAATGGCAGCTTATTGGAATGTGCCTGTTAACATGCACCGTGGAAAATACAGGAGAAAGCTATATTAATAAGGGGATGTGTACCTTGAGTGTTTTAAGATATTGGCAGTGCACAGATTCAAATAATTAAGCAGTTTTCACCTTGGGGTATACTTGAGTTTATCCCAGGTTTTGTATATCCTATTTCTTTTCACTTGATAAACAAATAGGAACTTTTCTTTTAATGGTTCATATTGAGTCTGCCTGTGTTGATTGGCAATGTTCTGTCTTTTGCTTTTGTGGTAAATGTGGGAAACGTTAACAGGCCAAATAAAAATTATGTGCTTTAAGTCCAACATAGCTGATTTTGTTTTAATCTGAGATAATATCCTCGTTTTTTTCTGTCTGTTATTAGCATAAGGTATGTTTTTTTCAAAGCAAGGTTTTAAAGAAGACAGTATTTAACTCAACCCAGCCTCCACTAAGCATTGTCTAGATGTGTTTATTACACTGACAAATATTAGGGGTTTTTTTTTGGTTTGGGGTTTTTTTGGGTTGGGGTTTTTTTGGGGGGTTTTTTTTTGGTTTTTTTTTTTTTGTGCATGCTCAAATTCAATTCTTCCTCTTTTTACTTCTCAGGACAGTTCATCAGTCATCCAGTTTGTCACAAGGGCAAGGGTGCGGGTGGACCCTGACCTCAGAGCTGTGGAGGTGCCCAATGGGAGCCCAGAAGAAAAAACAGTAAGTAGATAAACCTGAAGAGAAAGGTTTCCTGATCCCAGTGGGCTGGAGATCAGTGAGAGCTCTATGCAAACTGTAATCTGTGGCTAGGCTTGGGCTGGGCTAGCCCATGAGAATGCCCAGACTTTGTCTGGCTAGACTAGCAGTGCTGTGAACTGTGCTTCCGTGGTTTTGCTCTCTGTGATAACCGTGTCATCATGGTGAATGATGTTATGTGGAACAGGAGAATCTGTGTCGTACTAGCCAAAACTGTGGTACTCTCGAGGTATGTGTGCCAAAATTGGGTTTAGCTTCCTGTTCTAGGGTTAATGTCTGCTTTAATCTAATTCAGATTTTCCTTGAAAACCTAGCAGAAACTTGAAACCCCAGCAAAGTCTTTTCAGATGTGCCAGTATAAAATATTTAGAAGTGTTAATGGTATTTTGGGAGCTGTGAAAATGGGCAAGAGGGTCTAAACTTTCAGAGATGCATTTAACTATTCCATTGTGCTGAGCGGGTGGAATTCTTGTGTGACCTAATACTGCATTTTGTGTTGATCTGTGTGAGGCTGAAATTGAAGTTCAAGGTGAGTTCACTGTATAGTTTTGGCTGTAAGTAAAACTATACAGAGCCATGTTTACAGTCTACTGGAAGAGAAGGTGATGGCTTTGGTTTCCTACTCTCGAGCTGCCTAATATGCATGAAAATTGAAGAGAACCATGCCCAAATTCAGCTTTCTTTTTGTGTGGTGAAATTTTAAAGTTTTGGTTTTTTATTTCTGTCTCACATGAGAATCAGACCTAATCTGGACTACATTCAATTTCCCCTTTTGCTGTGTGTTTTTGGAACATGATCTAGATCCCATCTCTCCGTTATCCTTTTATCCCAAATGATTGTCATCACCACCAGCTCATGCAACCATTCTCTCGTTGTCTCCATTTTAGTGAGTACTGTTGAGGTTTGAGTGTGAAAGCATTGAGTTCAATACAGTTTTGTAAGACAATAATATCCCAAATTAAAGCGCTCATCTCGGAGATACTGAATTTAAAACCCTACAGGCAAAGGAAGAATAGAACCTGCATCTACTTACTACTTCAGTCTGAAAGCAGAGACACCACTACGGTGACGATCTCCACTATCATGTCTGCAACCCCAGACTTAACTTTCTATTTTATTAGACCTGTCAGAAGAAGAAATTCTTTTGTATGACAGGAACCTATTTCTTCCCTTCTGTTTTATTTTCTTTGTCAGGTTTCTGGACCATTCTAAAGAGCATTAAAAAATAGACTTGGCAGCTGAAATGAGAAACATAGCTAGCCTTCCCTGGGAATGTGCCTTATAAGTGACCTGCAGCCCTGATAGTTAATACATTGTTTGATCTCTCTTTAGTTCTGCAGCTTGCACAGAACAAATCTTGCAATTTTATGACAAAATTTCGTTAATGACTGAAGTAACGCCTGACTGTGATACCCATGCCCCAGCTGAAGTGGAAGAAGCGAGGATCTCTCTGCCAAATATTTTGATCTGTGAAGGGTTTTAGAATCTCTCAGAATTATAGGGACAATGTAAAACGTATGGGATTACTATTATTTAATGTTCAAAATTTAGAAATATTTTTATTTAGGAATGCAAGCTCTGCTGTATTTCATTGTTATCTAATGCTTCCAGAAAAGAGAAAAAAAAAAAAAAAAAAAAAAAAAAAA
>WHYT01017079.1:95699-118539 GCA_009806455.1 Tetrax tetrax | reverse complement strand
AGCTAGCCTTCCCTGGGAATGTGCCTTATAAGTGACCTGCAGCCCTGATAGTTAATACATTGTTTGATCTCTCTTTAGTTCTGCAGCTTGCACAGAACAAATCTTGCAATTTTATGACAAAATTTCATTAATGACTGAAGTAACGCCTGACTGTGATACCCATGCCCCAGCTGAAGTGGAAGAAGCGAGGATCTCTCTGCCAAATATTTTGATCTGTGAAGGGTTTTAGAATCTCTCAGAATTATAGGGACAATGTAAAATGTATGGGATTACATGGGCTGCATGCTTAACATGTTGCAGCCATGTAACATCCATTTGTAATTTCAAGTCTTTTCTAATGCAAGTGCCATTTGCTCTCTCCTTTATGCTATTTCCATATGTCTGTTGGCTTCACCATTGCTGTATGTTTTGCATAGGGTCATGTTCAGGGGAAAAATTTAAGACATGTGGTTTGGCTCAAGGTATTCATTTTTTCCCTTCTCTTTTCTTGTGGAACGCAGAAGGGAATAGTACTTGTTGTAAGCCACAGCTATTCAGCTGGAAGTAGAGACAGGAGAGATAAAATGTCTTTGTTCATAATCCTCCCTTCCTTTTAAAGCCCAACCTGTATTCTTTTCGTTGACCATGGACTGCTGTACTGTATCCATTTGGACAGCAACTCCTTCTGAACAGTTGTGCATGGACTTCCTTTGAGTCTGTTTATGAAAATGTTCCCTAACAATGAAAAACATTTTCTTAGACACTTTATTGTGGTAAATTTGAAAAGGCCTTTTTGCTTTCTACAGCTAAATGTAGATTTATCAGCCCATTTAAGCGGTTCTTTAGAACCAGGTGCCCTTACTTCACTGGGCCCTTGTACAAAATAGTGTACAATATCAGAGTGCAAACTACCTGTAGATAAGACTAAAGGGTAAGGAAGACTGATATTTGTGATGCTAGTGTAAGAAGTACCAGTGGTGGCAGGACCACCCATATAATATCAACTTTGTCAGAAACTCTAGCAGACGATTTGTAAGGGAGATGCAAGAGCTTATGTAAATATCCGTAAGTTGAGTAGCAGACTGTCTTTGAAATTAACCTATTTTTTAAAAAGATGCATTTATGCAACTTTAAGAAATAATTTCTCTGGATTTGGATATGGTTTTATGTGACTTGAAATGTTATATTTTCTGTCCTCAGTCACAATAAGTTCCTTGAACTCTTATATTGGACAAATCACATGAAGAAGGGGAGCAGAGTTTGGATTTGGCTCTGTGATGACAGTTGCATTAACATGAGTATATATTGGCTGAATCTGATGGCATGGTATTTTCAGGAGACATACTTTCTTTTCTTGAGCATATGGGTTTCCATAAAGGTTTGGCTTCTTCCTTCTCTGCATGTGAGGCAAAACCAACAATAAGCTCTATGAGACCTCTGTGGTCAAATACCAGATCCAAAGATTCGCATCCTGTGCCCGCTGCTGGTGCGCAGGAGGAGGAGTGCTGTTATGGAGCAAAAGGACTTCCCTCTCTGAGTGCCAGTGTGGAGGGAAGGACGGATTTCACTACATTAAAACCGAACAAATGCCTCTGAGTCTCCTTTTCTTGAAAGTAAGGGAATGCAAAGCTGAATAGATGAAAGAGGAACCGCAGATAAAATGCATGCAGCTGCTGCAACAAGGTGCCCTGTAAAGCTGAAGGCTACCACGTAGCCGTCTGGTGCTGTCAGCTCAGCATAAGTACACTTTATCAAGCATTTGAACCTTTCTTTCCTCCTGAGTAGAGTTCACTGTTCTCTCATTTTCAGCCCAGTCACCCCAGGTTTAATTCAACACAGGCAAGTGGTTGATCTGCTGGATTTTTATTTTTTTTCTCAGGATTTAGGTATATTTATTTTTGCAATGATAAACAAATATATTTCTGGGAAAACAACAATGAAAGAGAAAAACTTCTACAAATTAAGTTTATAGTTGTGAAGACCTATATGGTATTTTTGAGGTCTTTATATGCATATTTATATACAGAGAGATTTCAATGCATGTTCATGTGTCTAAGCTTTAGCTGTCTGCCTGCAGTACAGAGGACTCCTGACTTTAGCCTGTTTTCCCTGTCCTTGTTGGAAGGAGCAGCCTGTGATACAACAGTTCCAGCCTTTTTTTAAGACACATGGAAATACCTCTTCTGCTCAGCAACCCACCGTCACCCTCTCTTGCCTTCTAGAAGCACTCAGCACATTAAAGCGCCTGTTCTCTCCAGCTAACCTTTGAGATGGACACTGCATCCTAGCCTGGCTGGAGCCAGATGTGAGCTTCTTCCAGCAGCTTCGCAGCTCCCTTTCCAGTGGGTTATTTGCTGCCTTATTGTTTTCACTGTTTTTTTGGTGTTCATTTTGTTGTTTCACCTTTAGGCTAATACTGTAACAATCTCTTTATAGATTTTCTTGTCTTTACGGTGCGATCTGGCAGGTAGAAACACACACTTGGGTAAAGGAACAGAACAATACACAATAGCAGTAAAATACAGTTAATTTCCCAGGGATAGAGACACACAGGGAGTAAGGATACCTCAGGTTTGTGTTTTTAATAACTTGTTTCTTAGTTACACATACTTTCTTAGTGTGTGTAAATAAATAAATATATCAAAAGGGATGCACATCTGTATATGTAAAGATATATAGGAGAATGGTGTCTTTACTACAAGTCCTACCAAATATCATGACACTTGAATGGTCAAGTCAACCAGCAGTGCAGAGGGATTTGAAACACCAGAAGTATTCTGGGTGATAATACAAAAATAAAATAGCATTTTTTGATAAGCCCATGCCTTCCCTGGTGCCATGGTTCATGATACAAGTGCATAAAATTCATTTAGTGTGGATAAGCAAAAAGAAATTAAAATTTTGCAATTATGTATTTCTAACTAGATTTTGCTGAAGTATGTTTCTTTTCTTTCTGAGTCCCAGTGCAGCGGCATGTGCTCATTCTGCAAAGGGCTTCAGCACAGTATGAATTTTAAGTATTTGCAAAATTCCTACTCAGTGAACTGCTTGAATTCTTGCCTACACACTTTACTGAAATAAGGTATTTTAAAAGCACTAAAAAAAAAAAAAAAATCTGATTCTTTTCAATTTGTTCACTTAGACTATCAGAATACAGCAAGTGTTTGGCACAGGTAGAAAATGAACTGGTAGATGCCCTTGTCCATACGGATTCAACATTTCAGAAATCAGTGGTAGGGTGCTGATCTCTGTCATTTTACAGAAAGGCAGTTACATTGTGTAAAAACTGATTGAAATGTGAGCTATGTACAGCTAAACAGCGAGCTACACTGCCTCCCAGGCTTCCCTGCTTTCAGATCCTACAAGTACAGCGTGAAATGCAGAAGATAAATATGAAATTAAAATTCCTCATACATCGTCAAGACAACTGTTTTTTTTTATGGCCTTTCCCTGACATTTCATCAGAGTCTAAAAACAAGCCTGTAATCCGCTTCATATTTCATGACGGTTGCATGTACTTTCTCTGAACCAGATGACTGCTGTCCCCCACTGCCCTCTCTGGGATGCTTTCCCACTCACCCCACCGTTATCTTCTGCATCAGTCACCCTCTATCAACTCAGGCTGTGGGAAGCATGCTGGGCTGGAGACTTCCTTGTCCACCCTAACGTGCTGGCTGCCCTATGGGATAGGATGAGGGGTAATGGTTTTAAAATAGAGGGAGGTAGACTCAGATTAGACGTTAGGAAAAAAAAAATTTGTAATGAGGGTGATGGAACACTGGCACAGGTTGCCCAGAGAGGTGGTGGATGCCCCATCCCTGGAAACATTCAAGGCCAGGTTGGACGGAGCTCTGAGCAACCTGATCTGGTTGGAGGTGTCTCTGCTCCTTGCAGGAGGATTCAACGAGATGACCTTTAAAGGTCCCTTCCAACCCAAACTATTCTGTGATTCTGTGGGGACTGTGCTGCTGGGGTGGATGGGACAAGAAGTTCAAGGTTCACTTGCGATTTGCTTTCAGAGACTGCATGATAGCCTGCGGGTCAAGTGGCAGGTGGCGGCTGGCACACTTCTCTTTACTAACATCACCCTTTGTCTCCAACCTCCCCCACTGCCTGGGATGACTTGCTTCCCTGGCCTCACAAGACTTACTGTACTGACTTCTTGCTTACACTCCCAACATGTGATGTACACTGACTGTCTGCTCAGTCTGGTTCAATTGGGGTTGCGCTTGGGTTTTTGTTGTTGGTTGCTTCTTCACCCAAACTCATTGCAGTGGCTGTGTATTAATGCAGGCAAATTTTGAGGGCTTGAGAGGGAGACAGACATTAATATGCACAAAATCCCTGTTTTTATGCTTGTATGTTGATTCCAGACTACTAGAAGAAACTGGATAGATAAGAAGCTGTTATTTCTCTCTACCCCTATAGCTCGAGCTGTGTAAAAGCTACAGCCAAGCTATTCTAGCCAGTGTGCTTCAAACTTGAAATGTGGGGCTCTTGCTGTAGAGACGATATATGTTTTGATCTCTGCAACTATTCCTGGCTCTGTCTTTTGGCAGCATGAAGGACATACAGGTCTATTGTGCTGGAGATTGTGTTATGTTAACATTTACTCTCTAAGTAGTGGAGATAAGGCAACACCTCATTTTAAATCCAGGGGCTGCTTGAAAGGTCTCTTCACTAAAGTTGGCAATACTTAAAATGTCAGGAGTTTTTTTTTTTTCTTTTAGAGTCAGAAAGGAAAATAACGTGAGTACCTTATCATCTAAGAAATAGTCATCTGACTTGTAGAAAGATGGATGGTAACCATAGCCTCTGTGAGAAATTGTCTGCCACATCAGATTGTCTTTCCAAGCTGGCTCAGAAATATGAGGAAGGCACGAGATTTGTGTTTGATCTCTCTGTCTGGTATTTCCCTTACACTCATCTTGGCTATGAGGAGAACTCTGCTGCTTAGGAAATTTTCTCTGTTCAGCAAGATGTCTTAAAAAGTCTGACAAAGGCTTTGTGCTAATGTCTGAAATGCTAAAATTATTTTTTTTCTTTTCTCGGGTGAAGAACTGGTCCATGTCTGAGAGCTATTTTGAGCATTGTGATACTAGTTTTGGGAATATGTTTGGATAATGCTATCTATGTATAGCTTCATTCCTGTTCATTTGTTATGTTTTCATGTCTTGTTGTCATAAAATCCTGGATAATATCTCATCAATAGAACAAAGCATAGTATGTAAATCAGCCCTGTTCAAATTCCTTCTGCAGAAAAGCTGTAGTCTTAATCAGTATTAGCCTGTGAAACTGGCACGAAGGATCTTTGAGTACTTCTTTATGGCAACACCGTGACAAAATACAACCCTACTCACTTGCTTTCTCTCACCTGTGCCCGTAATTTTTGTGGGTGTTTGCTGAAGCTGCATATGCTTACGGAAACAAAGAGATGTTCATTAGTGGGATCTTGGGAGGCTGTCCCATCTCATTTTCCACTCAAAGCAGGGATGTTGCCTGTGCTGGCTTAAGATCCCTGTGACTTTGTCTGAGGTTTGGAAACCTGAAAGGATGGAGGACCCAGAGCCTCTTTGGCCCCTGTTCCAGTGCTGCTATCACCTCCCTGTTGCCGCCTTTTCCTGAATGCCCACCTTCAACACCCATATGGGTTGTATAGTATCGTGTTCCTTTGCTGTCTCACAGATGGCACCGTTTGAACGGTGTTACCACTGAGTGGAGGTATGTCATAGATCTTCCATGGGGCTCTTAAAGATTAGTATTTTGGGATTGCATAATTGTGTCTGACTCTGGCTCCCGGATTCTCACCCACTTTTAAATACCAAATTTTTTTTTTGGTTTGTTTAAAAGATTGATTTAACAATTCATATCTACGAAAGGCTTTTGACATTTTTAAGCTAAGATGATTAAAGTGGTTTGTGAAGGAGAGGAGAAAACTCACTGCTTTGCCTTCCAAAACAAACCAAAACAAAGCCAGACAAAGCAAGCTTATTACCTTTAAAAAAATCCCTGCTGCCTCTCTGCATTTGCTGGATATTAAATTGCAAAACTTAACATAGAAAAATCCCTCACTGAGGAGAACTGGTTTTGAGTTTTCCACTGAGGAACTAGTTTTGATTGAAATAAGAGACTGGAAATTCACGTCGTGTATATGAGCGGTGTAATTTGCTCCCATTTTCTTCTTAAGGCAGACGGTTAAGGAAAGCTCTTTGTAGGATGCATTCCCCTATCATACATGCTGTACAAAAAGAGAGAAGAGAACAGCAGGGGACTGCTCTCTGTGTTCCCAGAAGAACCCGTGACTCCATGTGCCCTTCCCTCTTTCACACAATGTGTCTTGTGAAGCACAGCAGGGGCAATTTGTATTCAATAGGGCTGTATGCGAATTGTCCCATTTTTTGTGAGAAAAAGTTAAAAAGCTCAGCATACATGAGTGTTTCATGTGAAGCATCAGGGTGTTTGGCAGGGCTGGGAACATGATGAGTAAGACAAACCACGTGAGATGTCATGGCAATCCCTGCCAATCCAAGGGATGGAGTTTTTCATGCAAAACTTTGTGCACCTTTGGTGGCCTAGGACCAGAACAAGCTCCGTGTCTGGGGGAGCCAGCAGGGCAAGAGTTATGTTGGAGTGGAAGTTGATATCCTTTGGATCCAAAGCATGGCTACTCAAATTCCACTTGAAAGCTTTAAATCCCTTGCAACAAAAAAAAAAAATAGTCAGAAAGCACGAAATTAAGGACTCGTTCCATATTTGTTTGACAGATGAAATATGATCAGTGAGGCCACCATGCAATGTGTTTAATAAGATGAGTACAAGAGAAAACAATACAACTTCCAATCATAAAAAATATCTTTTTCTAATTGCTTTGTAGGTGGTCTTTGAGGCTTTGCACAATCTGGAGCCTCGTGGGTATGTTGTCGGATGGATCATTGCCATCAGTTTGCTTGTGGGAATTCTCATCTTCCTGTTGCTGGCTGTGCTATTATGGAAGGTAAGGTAACAAATGCAACATAAACACCAAGGCTAGTCCCAGTGAAAAAAGCTTACATTTGTCCTTGCTTTTAACATCCATTTGCTTAAGGAACTAAATAATTGTCCATTTCATTACAGAAGCCATTGGTCAGCAAAAGTATTTTCATATCCAGGCTTTTGTGAGGGACGGGGAGAGACTCATGATGTAGAGAAGAAGTGGAAAAGTGGATTTTTATTTTAGAGCCTCATTATTAAAAGTTTAAACCTCTGATACTATTTCAGGACACAGGATGATCCCTCTTAGAAACCGGCTGTTATCTCACACTTAGATACTTGGTACATCTCTATGGTTTTCTGATGTCTGAGGCTCACTGGTTTCAACAGAATTTCCTGAAAGTCCGGTCAACTTTGCTTTACCAGCTAAAAGATGGGGTGCATGCCTAGCAAAAACCAGTTGGTAGCTACTGTTTCAAAAGGTAAACGCCTAGGGGAGAGGAGTATCCAGCAATAAATTCTTCAGATCCCTCAAAGAAAGAGTTCCAGATGAGTAAAATGCATTATTACCAGAGCAAGAAGCATCGGGACCTGTTAAAAGCTAGCATTCACACCATTTCTGATAAGATACAGTTCTTGTACCCAAGCACTGTTACATGGTAAAACTGGACAGATGCTGACACTTAGCAGCAGACATCTGGGGTGGTAAATATGAAGGGTAAGGAGCTTCAAGTGTTTTCATTCCTCAGTTCCCTGTTACCAATCCATAAATTTAAAAGGCCACGGTCAAGGTCAGGGACTGTCTTTGAGAGAAGTAAATCTCAAGTGCACACATGGGAGCAAGTCCAACCTTATTTTGCTTCCCGTGGCAGAGGTCCAGCAGTCTGATTTGCACTGTTTAGCAGCATGTGCGCTGCAGGCTCTGCTCACCGGCTGTGCCGGGACTGGAGGTCACAGCCCTGATGGGCTGCGAAAGGACACATCGCTGCAGGTCGCGAGGCTGTAAAATGGATTTACAAACCTGGGCCAAAAATTGGTCATGCAATTCTTATTATATATTATACAGATGTGTGTATAGCTGTATTATAGGTTATACATCTACTTCATAGATTATATAAATTTTATATGAGTTACAGATTTAAAGTATTTTTATAGTAGGTATTGAAGATTTTTAAGCATATACTGGCCAGGTCAAAATTGACTGTGCTTTCCATTTGGAAAACAATGTTTGACCACAGTCTAGGATATCTCATAACTTCTGTTTTTCTGGCATGTGGGAAATGCTTTTGCTTTCTGTGGCAGAAAGAGTGGAAAGAAAAAATCTATGCAATTAAGATGGCAGAATAACCATGAGAATGGAAAAATGTGAGATTGGAAGAGGCCCAGGGTTTATGTCCCAGTGACGCACAGTTTTGAAAAAGGAGTTACTGCTGCTGCTACCTATATGACTGATTTCATATGGCTGATTTCCTGAAGGTAAAAAGGCTAAGCTGTTTGAAAATGTGAAAGATAAGAGGAATAGTACCTTTCACTGTGAGAGTCTTCATGAGAATCTGACACAAGTTCAATTCCTGGTCTCTGCTAGAATTAGTAGAGTCCTTTGCTTCCCGGCTTAATCTTGAGACTTGAGCTCTTTTAAATTGTACAAAGATCATTCAGGTACACATGAAGAAGCTACCATTTTGTTGCGTAAAAGCCTTCAGGGAAATTCCGAGTGATGGCAACAAATAATTATAACTAACATCGGGCTTATATAGCCCTTTCTGCATGCAGATGTTAAAGTGCTGAGGCAAAGCAAGACGAGATTCCTTGCCTAGAGTCCTGTGGCAGAGATGGCAGTGAAAGCCAGGCTTTGTCAGCTGCACTCCAGTGCTTTATCCACAGAGTTGTATGATTGCTAAATGAACCAATAACTTAAGGTTTTGTTTTAGAGAGAAGTGATTAAAAGTGTGTAGCTGCCAGTATTGGCCAGTATTTTCATTTAAGTCTTAGTTTGGAAAATAAATATACATAAGTAATACTTTGCACTCACTAGTTGCTATATTTATTAAAGTTACTGGCAATATTAAAGTTGTCTGAGATAAAACTGACATGGGAAAGTTGCAGTCGTACAGAGGAATCTTAGTTTTCTGATTGTAAATATTTGTTAGAGAAAATTGGCCAAGTATATCCTACAGTGATTCCTAAATTTTGTGTGTGAAGAAGTAAAAAAAAAAAAAAAAACAAAACCCAAACCCTTTTATTAGAAGTGTTTTAGTCTTTAACCATGGAATGAAAGAACAAATTTAAATTAGATGGAGTTTTGGGCATCTTAGATCCATTTGTGAGAACTAGAAATGACCTAGATTTTAGGACTAGAGTATAAACTGAATTATATTTTTATTAAGAAATTAATTAGAGCTAAATTGTGTTCCTGGAAGGCAGCTGTTTACACAAAACAGAGCAGGTGCTGGAGCAAACTCATTATAAGGGAGCTGAGCACTGGCAGCAGTGCAGAGCTTGCTGGCAGTGACTGTTTCTCAGCCCTATGTGGAAGGTACACTCTTGCTGTGTGCACAACTGTGCCATGAGTGGTGCAACACAATGGACAAATCCTCAAACATAGCGGTATTTTGCAGATGGAATAAGCAGCTCCTTAAAGTTGCAGAAAAGTCATAGAATCTTTAAGGTTTGAAAAGAGTTCTAAGATCAAGTCCAATCATCAACCTAACACCATCATGTCCACTAAACCATGTCCTGAAGTGCCACGTCTACAATACATGTAAATATTTCACATTACACACTGCTAGAATTATTGATGTTAGCAGGAGTGAGATCTTGGGGACATTCGAGACCAAAATCCTATTTTGAATCAGATTAAGGTTACTGTGCATACAATAAGATGAGGATGGGAATTATTTCATTATTTATAGATCTAAAATTGCACAGTTCAGAGGATCCATGTCAATGGAAGTGATGTTAAGTGCTTGGTTGTTTCACTTCAAATAAATGCTTATTTATACACATGCAAGACCATAGCCGTGTTTATACACACATAACCAGCTTTTTCATGTGAGTTTGATCAGTTTTTAACTGACTTTATTTCTACGTGCATACAATTTCAGAAGGGGTGAGCAGCTTTTTCCTGATTTCCATGAGATGCTATGCAGACTGGCAAGAGTTGCCCCATTTTTGCCTATTTTGTTGGATAGCCCAGCTTTACCTTGACACTTGTGGCTGTTCGTATCTTGTTCATCCATTCCGATGCCACTGTGAAGGCATCCATGGGGACGTGCTCCCACTCTTGCAGGTTCCTCTGCAGCGCAGTTTGCTCTCCCCACGCGTGCCTCCTGTGTTCTCCCATGTGCAAGAGGAGCAGGAGGGGCTCTTGCGCTGTTGCCTACAGAAATACATCTTGCTTTTTACTGTGGAAACGGGCTTGCACTTCTTTGGTGGCCTCCAGATTCTTGTGGAGAGTGGAGCAGGAGAGGAGGTTGCTTTGCTTCGGGCCAACTACCCACGTGCTAGACGATCCAGTGGTTTCACAAGCACTGGCAACAGTTCAGGAGGGAAAGGCAGTCATGGCTGGATTATTTTGGAGAGTGCTATCCCACACATGCTTCCCTCAGCTGTCAGGACTGCAGCCATGCGTGGGGACAAGGTCCCCTTCAGGCATGGTGGATTTATGCATGTGTAAACCAGGGGAGAACTGATATATGCCATGCAAATAAAAACCTGAAGCATAATATATTGTAACACAATGAATATTCTATTGATAATAGTAGTACTTTAAAATACTATGGATTGAAGTTTCTGTATTTGAACTGGCTTGAGTTCAAGCTGTATCATTTTAGACAGAGTGCACCGAAACAAAAGAAATGGTTTGTGCCCAGAGAATATCGAAGAGGGGGTGTGTCAGCAAGTACCGGACTGCATGTTTGGGCAGCTGAGTGATCTGTGGATCCAGTTCTGGAAGTGATTTGTGAAACAAAGATTTTATATTAATTGCAGTAACATTATTTTGTTTCTTTGTGGCATGTTCAACGCAAGAGCTGGACTTACTTATCTAAACTTACTTATCTTATATTAAGCTTCTTTCTGAACTGAGCCTGTCCCTGTGGTATCCAAGGTATAAAACAAGGTATAAAACAAGGTTTCTAGCAGTGTTTTACACCTTTGGATTCCTGGGGCAAAGAATTGATCTCTGGGTGGCCCTTACGTAATAAGACACTCTTCTGCCCCAAACCCTCGATGTTTGACAGGATTGCAGAGGAGAAAAACAAGCAGAATAGCACCCGCATATGTTGGGTTTTGATCAGCCAGAGAGTTACTACTTTTCAGTACGTGCTAGACAGAATGTTTTTGTTCTTTATCTTAAAATGAGAGTTAAAAGACTTTTTTCAGTTTTTAGGAGAAATATTGTGAAGACACTTCTGTCTACTGAACTGAGTCAGTGCAGGCATTGAACTGGCTTTTTCCAATAGGGAGCATGAATTGTACCAAGTGCTGGACTTGCAAAATCCTCATTTAAGCAGAGGCTGTATGCATGGATGCAGCTGTTTGCTAGCATTGCTTTATGTGACAAACTTTGAAATATAAAGCTTACTTTATGAAATACAAAGTTCTTTTTTTAAAAAAAGAAGGTTTTTCAAAGGTGCATTTGTGCTTTTTGCTTGGGGAAGCCTTATGACTTTATTCTGTGACTGCACAGGTGTCTTTGAAAGAACACTTGTATTCCCATATGTGCAGAAGTTGCCATTGCCTCACCTATTGTTTCAACATTCAGAAAATATCTGATACTAACCAAGGCTAAAGCTAACTTGAGATTCACCTATGCAGCAAAACCCACTATTTACCCCTTTTTGGAAGGAGACGCTTTCCCTTACTTGTGGCTTCGAATGTTAAGTCTTTTTACAATGGGCCAAAACACACAGCTTACCATTTTCCAGCAGAGGAAAAAAAAAAAAACAAACCCAAACCTCTGCACTTATTCTTTGCCAGTGGTTGCTCTGTATCCTGTGTTACAAGCCCAAAAACATTTTCTTCCCCTTTAATCTACAGCTCAGGTGACAGAGGCTAACTGCAATTCCCTGGCCAGTCCTTGTACTGACCCTCTTTCCTTGTGGCTAGGTTTTGAAGGAGTAGCTTTGCGATGCAATAAAACTACCTTCTTTTTTTTTGTCCCCAGAGATTCATAGGCACATACAGTTATGGCAGAACCTCTTCGGATTTCAGCTTTCTTACCCATTATCACACCTCTATAGCTCCAAATATAGATTTTGGAGGTGGGGACAGAGAAACTTGTCGAAACTGAGTGATGTTTCATATCTTTGATGAAAGTTGTTGTACCTATTCGCAGCTCATATGCTTCTTCCTTTCTGTATATATAATACTGAGAATAAACCATTTTTTTACTATGACGATGGTTTAAAATTAGGATTCATAACTGACAATTCAGATAAACATGGCAATTGGCTCACTTGGTGTGAGAGCACTTACTGGGGGCTAGTGATGGGAAGGGTGGATTTCACAGCTTACAAAGGTCTTTCCTGTAGAGATGCAGAGGTGATAATTAGCTTCTGTGATTCAAAACCAAACCCATGTTGTCTCCTAAACATGGACGGATCTTCGTTATATGTAGCAGCTAGGAAACCTTGAGGAAATAGGGCAGCAGAAGTGTTGGTTGTCTGTGTAAATAATGATGTTTGCATGAGGCAGAAGGTAGGTGGGTCATTCAAAGTCTGCTTATGTTCTTACAGAAGAGTCAAAACTATCTTTTATTTTGTGTCTTTTTCCTGGACCAAAGTGAGCATCACAAAACGTTTATAGACCCTTGGCTTCCCAAGACAAAAAGGAATTATATTCCGGTAACAGTGGCTCAAATAATCTACAGTAGATTATTTGGTTTATTTGCTGTTCTTTTTGAATTCTGACTGGATGTTACAGGAAGATTGGGTTTGGACATCTTTTATTTGTTCTTCAGAAGTAAATGGTTACTGTTGCTGTTGTAGCCAAAGCACTACCTTCCCCAGTGAGTTTTCTGGCTACCACATAATATTTGTTCACTACCCTCAAGAGCAAGGTTGGCAACGTTTCACTGGTGGTCTCACTTGTGAAATGCCTTTGTTATCTTTCTGGATAAAATGAGTTATGTAAATGTACAACAATAATGTGACTGAGCGTTTTTTCTGGTCTCAGTGCCTTCCAAATGGGAGCTGTGCATGCCAGGGCACTTTGAGAACATCACAGCCGTTGCAGCTATGTTGCTCTCACCCCAGCACTGCACAAACGAATTGAATACACTGGCAAGAAAGAGGTCGGGTTGTGGTTCAGAATATCTTTCTGAAAAGAAGAAAGATAGCCATCATTTTCAGGAGCCCAAACCAGAAAAAGAATATGTATGTAGACTGAAAAATTGCAAATAAGTACCTACGGTTCCAAGGTTCCCCACTGCCGGAACACAACGTATGCATTTATTGGAAGTTGTTAGCATCCCTCAGACCCAAATGCCAAGAACAGAAAAAATGTGACTTGCATAGGCTGAATTCTCTCTTTAAGCTTGTTGTCACAGTGGGAAATGCTGTGTTATGATTTACACCAGCCATAGCCATTTCCTCCTTGTTCGACTGAACCAATGAAAGTAATTTATTCTGATAATTATGGACATAGTACAACTTTCATTCAAATGTTTTGGCAGGTCAAATATATCAAAGTACAATTGTAAAGCTGCTTTTTATTGATTCCAGAAATAGTCTTTAATGTTTAGTCTCTGCTTTTCACACAAAGCCAGAAATATTTCAGGAGTTTTTATTTATATGTATTTTTTTTTGAGAGGAAATGGAAAGTATGAATTGAGATATGTCTTAAATTAATTGAACTTATAGGAATGATATATCTAATTACTGTCCTATTCCCTGCCGAGATGTAAGAAATCAGTATCTAGTAATTTGTTCAGACATATCTGCAGTAGACATTGTGTTCTTTCTAGTTTGTGAAACTGATAATCAGAGATGAACTTTGGATGACGGCTGTATTCGTTCTATGACTTTTTAAAAAATAAACTACTTAGTAAAATTTTGCAATAGGAAAAAATCTTTAAACTATTTGAAAGTGTTTATAAGTTTTAATGTTGGCTAATGCGCTTTTTGATTACACTTACAGTATGCTGGTAACATCTGTCGTTCAAGTTACTATACACAGTTACCATCGTGCAAGAAGTTCATGCTTTCATTACCCTCAAGTTACCAGAACTCAACACTGAATGGTCTTTAAAAGTGCACTCACTGAAGTTCCTGCCGTTTCTAAAGTACTAAGTCCTTAACAAATTATATTGTGTATGCACAAATGAATCATATGCTAGATGAATGAGTCTTGTTTGAGGCAGACTAGATCTTATCTACATGGTAAAGATATTCCAAAGGTAGACACCAGAACTACCAGCTTTATTGAGCACATTAGCAAGTAGGTCCATTGCGGCCAACTGAACCATTCCTGGGAGAAAAGTTGCACAAAAAGTGCTGAGAGGAACAAATTATTGATGACTGGGCTTCGTGTTTAGAATGGGGTGTGATTCACCCTGGCAGTGTGGACATGCCCTGCAGGTATTAACATAGCTTGTCACATGGTGCATTCTATTTCCTGTCCGTCAGTGACAATAGCAAGGCACATTATATTCAAAAACCAAAACACTGAATTAGATTGTCTGTGCTGGTATCCACCTCTATGTGCAGTTATCTCTTTTGTACACCTAAATACGTCTTTTGCATGCATGCTGCTAGTCCGAATTTGTGTATTTACTTTGAGGTACTGTTCCTTAGTGACTGTTTTTTGAAAATTTGGCCTTTGAGACAGACATAAAGCATTTGGTTAAATTAATAGTTTATTTAATGACCACTTGAGCTAAGTTTATAAATTGACTGACTGTTCTTAGCAAAAAAAAAGAAAAGGATCACTTAAATTTTTTATTAAAAATAATAATCTAGTATATATAACTGCCTAATAAAATGTGTGTTTGAAAACTATGATTGTTTTACTACTACAGCATGTAAAATAAATTCTTTCTAAAATCTACAGAGAACTACAGATTTTCACCCTAGGTACCAACAGTAACTTTACATCAGTTAGCCAGGCTATATGAAAGTAACTTAAAAGTTAAGTGTGATTTTGTGTACATTGCTAATTGTTTTCTGCCATAGCAATGTCTGTCTATTGCAGCACACTGGAATTAGAAACAGATGCTAGGT
Organism: Tetrax tetrax; assembly: GCA_009806455.1. Taxonomy (NCBI): domain Eukaryota; kingdom Metazoa; phylum Chordata; class Aves; order Otidiformes; family Otididae; genus Tetrax; species Tetrax tetrax. The sequence goes on along the minus strand of WHYT01017079.1, from coordinate 103,369 downwards.
ATCAAATTCTTCCATAGCAGCTAAACAAAGTGTTTGTATTGGAGAACTTCTCTTTGAGCAAGCTACTGAACTTCACTTTGCCTCAGTTCCTCAGCTACTTAAATATATATATAGCACTGTGTATATATACAAAGTACATATTGTATGTGTATACATACATACCAACCACTTGTGGAATGGTGATGTTTGAAGCATATGTATTTATTTTCTTGTACATGTTTCATCGAACAAATGAGTACCTACGTTATAGGAAAGTTAAGGAATTTGCCTCTCAAAAAGTCAACGGAAGACTGAATAATCAAAGCCAGACCAGTGGAGTCCTCATGAGCTTACCTTAGCCACACTATCGTCCTTCCTTCTAAGTATACAGTTTCTCCTTTAACTACAGGGAGGACACGTGGCCACTTTCCAAACATGCCTTTTCCTCACTGGGGGGCCCAAGCAATGGCAATTTGCCAGTCCTTTATGGAAAAGCTGATCCTCAGTATCTGTTCATGACTCCTCTCTACTGTGGCAAGTGTCCTTTAATTGGGAGGAAGGAAACAGTGCATCCTCTTGGAGTTGGTGGCTTGCCAGAATTATCTAGGGCCACGCGAACCCAAGTGCGAAGTACTTTTTCCTGCCTTCTGCAGGCACTTCCTGCAGTAGTAAAGTGAGATGCACTTAAGAACCAGTGATCGATCTCTGCATGTGGAAACACTCTGTGGTTCCAGTCTCAGCAGCACTGCTTTGCAGAGATTGGAGGTGTTGCTGCTCTGCCAACTGGTGACATCTTGCTTGGGATGATGTTGCTGACCCCGCTTTGAACCGTGTTTAGCTGTGTATTTTTCTAACTATGGTACTGTTTATGATAAGGGAGAAGTGCCCAAGGGGCATGCACCCAAAAAAGGTGAGGAGAAGTGTAAGTTAATTCTTTCTGAAGGGCCACGAGGTAAACGGTTTGGGACCTCTACCTAGATTGAAGAGATGTGAAAGATTAATGATATAAGTCCAGACTGCAGCTGTTCCTCAGATTTGGCTGGATAGTGATTACAGTAGATGAAGAAGCTGTATAATAGAGGAAAGACAGCTTGTCATTAAGGCACCAAACCCAAAGTATCTTGTCAAAGCATTTCTTCGGTGGTTCTTCAATTTCATTTTATTTCTTTGCTACAGCTATGTCAGTACTTCTTTTGCTCTCTTTTCTTTTTACTTGTTAGTTTGTACTGTGGTCAGTAACCTCCATTTGAAGACATTTCTCAGTAGAGCTATACTGATAAAAATCAATATTTTTGTGTGCAGCTTAGTACCTCAGTATACACTGGAGAAACTTAATTAGAAAATTGTACAAAAAGTGGCAAAATCTCTCATATAGTTTTGGATTCTCTTTGAATATTGTCATTCACAAATGTTTATTCCTAGCTCAGTTGTAGTCTGCAAACACTACTGTAAATCAAGACATAACTTTTTTTTTTTTACAGCAATGTGTAACTGTTCTTATCAATTTTTCTTACTTCTTAATGGATGATGCTAATGGGAAAAATACTTTAAAAATACATAGCATAACCATTCTTCTACAATCCACGTTTCAAACTATTTCTATTTTTATTTGTTTGGGAGAATTAACCTCATTGGGCATTATAAAAATGCTTTAGACATTTACCCAACAGTAAAAGCAACACAGACAGTGGTATTGCTTGCCCTTTCATCAGCTTTGTTCTTTCCCAACTGTGGACTAAATTTTGTTTTGTAATCTCGTCACTCTTCAAACGCATTTATCATTGGCACCCTAGAGAGATAGCCACAGGAGAGGACTGCAGGAAATGTCAGCTAAATGTTTATACTTCTGCAGTTTAGAAAAATACAAAGTCCAGTAACTCATTGATCAGCCTTTGGATATGCAGATGGGAGTACGGAAAATAGCGGCAGAAAAAAACCACAATAATTTGTTGTGATATTAATTCGACACCTTGAAATCACTTTGACTGAGGTTTGCAGTTTATGTGAGTGCTTAAAGAATGCATCTTTGTGTGAGTGTTGTTAGATATACCTTATCTGTGATTTTTAAGGGATTTAAACCTGGCGTGACAGCTAAAGGGAGTTGTGTATGCTAGTAAAACAGACTTTAAATACTCAAGTTTGAATAGATGACTTGAGAGTGCTGTCAGGTGGCAAGAAATAATTTCCCAATAACGAGTGTAATTCCCCTTCCTACAAGTAACAAATTTTCTATTGCTTTATTGTTCAGTTTTGCCAGGAACATGTTTTCTGCTCAGCATATACTGTAGATGGCAGTAAGGTTATGCTAGAAAAGAGAAAGTGGGCTGGAATAACTAAATTAAAGGATATGTGTAAATCCTATGGATAGTTTCAAATTTTGAATTTAAGCCACCTATTTATAGCAGCTCTAATACTTACTTGGAGCACCTCCAGAAAGGACTGGTTATTGTTTGTTGGTTCTGGTAAAGACCAGACCAGCTTTTTCTTTCCATTTTGTTTGGTTCTGCCTGCATTTGTTTGGATTTGTTTAAAAGCAATCAGATATATTTACAGTTTGTCATGGCAGATGTGAAACACAACAGTTTGTGGATTCACAGACAATACAGGCACTCTCTCCTTTCTCTGGTGTGGAGCCTGAGTCACGGTGAGTGACAGTGATAGCCCCAGGATTTCAGGACTATCCCTGTATTCCCAAAGGCTTCAATGGCCCTTTTTGTCCTTTGTGTTTGCACACAGAAGAAATCAAGTAGGACATGGTGCTCTTGGCACAGCAATTCCTCTCTGGTTAGGTCTGCTAAGGTTAAGAGTAAAGCACAGTGAACGCTGAGCTGTGCCCCACACCTGAGATCATTTTTTTTCAGCCAGACTGACCCAAAAGACCCAAAGCTCAAGAGGGCATCCTGCCTTTCCGAAATAATTTTCACTCAATGCTAGCTGTAGTTTGCTTTTCTCATTTCCTTTGCATTGCCTTTGGTGGCTGGTGCCTCTTTGTCCATTATAACCCTTCAGCTTCCCATGGTACTCTCCCCTTAAATATGTTTCCTGTTGCTTTTCCTCTGATGAGTGTCTTCCCCAGACAGAGGCTGACTGATCTAAGTATGATCATCAGTCCTTTCCTTGGATATGGTCGTGTGAACTCACACATTGCATGATGAGTTTGTGGCTCTGGACTTGGGTATTCCTTTGCCATTTACATACATATGTACAGACACGTGTGTGTGTGTATATACAGAAAGCAAGGTTTGCGAGAGTTGAGCAGTGTTGGAGACTCATTGCCCATGAAACATGGGTTGGACGCCGTTGGCCCATTGAAAACACCCTTTTCACAAATGTGATTACAGCAATACTCCTGTTAAAGCTGAAGATCTCTCCTCCTCACCCTACCTGAAATCCAGGACTGAGTCCCAGCAGTGCTGTCCTCCCTGGGTCTTCTGAGTTCCCTTAAGGGCTTTGCATTAGCCACAGAAGAGATATCAGAGGCTATGGGTCTTCTGGTGTCACTTCTACCCTGGTGACGAAAGAGTCAGTATATACTCAGTCCCACGTTGCACCAATTCTCCCGCTTTGGTCCACATGTCCTTCTTCCTTATTACCCCTGTATCTCCTCACTATATGTTAAACTCACTTGTTCTCTCCAGCTTGCCGTAGGCACTTATCAGCCCTCACCATATGGGTTAATATTGCTGTCATTTTAAATGAAATCATTTTATAATAAGGAGATGGAAATATGGACTATGTGGTCTCCTGTGAGTCAATGATGATGTCGTGATTTATTCATGGCCATTATAAAAAAAAAAAAAAAAAAAAAACAAAACCAACTCCTTTCTGGTGATGATAGGAACTCTGTCCCATTAAGTGGAAATATGCAGTGTTAACACTAAGGAGCAGTATCCCATAACAAAGCATATCCTTGTGTTTCAGGGATGGGAAATGTATCTAATCCTCGACTACTGTCTAAAAAAAATGTTAAAAAAAAATCCTTAAGGTCCAGTTTTTCTTTTTGCTTGCACTTAAATTAAGTCCTCTGTGTAGTTTTGGTTTATCTGCATCATTTATAGTAAATAAGCATATATAGCTTCACAGTGGAATCACTGTTGGATGTAGGATTTTGTGCTTCATTAATATTTATTAAGGTTTTCAGCTCTGTTTTTTGCCCTACTGGAAGGCATTCTGTACCCAGTAACAAAACAGTAAAATACCAAAACTACCATAACCAACTTTAAAAAATAATTCCTGAAGCAGATGTTCACAAACAGACAATTTTTATTAAAGTAACAGTGGGAAAGTCTGCTTTTGTTTGGCCCTCGAGGAAATTAAAAAGCCTTTCTATAATTTTGATTATAACTTCAAGAGAGGATTTTATTGTACCAAGGATGTGGTTGCATGAAGGATGGAAACCTTAAGGGTTTAAAGCTTGTTTTTAAAAGCTACAAATTGAACTTCTCTTGTTAATCTTAGGAAACATAGTCCTGTGGCAATTTTCCTTTCTAATGTGCAGAACATGCAGGTCTGTTATAAAAACTGATAATACAAAAATGCCACTCATTTCTTCAACACATCTGCTCCCTCAGCATATGTAAGGAGTAACTGCAGATTCCTATGACTAAAATAAGTACCTGCAATTAATCCTACTGGGGCAGAACAATGGAGGAATAGTAGGTTCTTACACTTTTTTTTTTTAATTAATAAAATAATTCACCTCCATTTTAGACTGTGAAGATCTAGGGAAACTTTTGCTATTGGTTTCAAGTCTCCATTGAGTCAAAGTATGTTGGCATCAATGGTGAAATTTCACTGGGATTTTATGATGATGCTATCTTGTGGATGTCTTCTCAAGTGGTATAGCTTGTAGGTACAAGTACAAAAATTACTAGTAATGACATTTCTACTGAAGAAAGAACTTGATCTGACTTCTAGAGCAAGTTTGAAGAATAGGGAACTAGATAAACTCTTCTTTAATCTTCTCTTCTGAATGCTTGCATACACTATTCTGAAAGATGCTAGGAGGTGAGTGAGACATCACCCTCCAAAAGTCACAGTGTCCCTTTTGCGAGGTGGTTTTTCAGAACAGAACCACTATTATCTATGTATTTGCGTGTATTCAGCGGCAAATAAAGCTTTACTTATGATAGATGGGAAAAAGACTGTCCATAGTCTGTGCACAAGACTATGAACAAATTACGTTTCAGGTCTAATTCCAGTTATTTGTGGGGGAACAATAATTCCAGTTATTTCTGGAAGGTCATGGAACCTCTGTAAAATTGACATCCTAGGCATTTACATGTATGTCTACCTGTGGTGTATTTTATAAAGTGGTTGTAGGTATGCATGTAATATACATCTATGCACTCAGCAGGGTAAACCTGTCTCTAAATTAATAGCATGCCTCAGGGCTCTGGTCCGTGGTTATCCAAAAAAGGGGCTCATTAGGCCATGCTGCAGCTTCTGCGTCCTTTGCACAGAAACCAAGCAGCAGAGGTACAGAGTAGTGAGAGAAGGGGGTGTGTGTCTGGTCTCATGTTGCCGTGAATTCAGGATGTAGTTGGGGGCGCTGGGAAGGACCTTGGCTTTAGGGAGCTCTGCTGGAGAAGCACCCTTGGCAGTTTGAACAAGCTGCCTTTCAGACCCTTGTGAGTTAAAATATACTTGAAGAAAATTACAGTTGCTAAAGAACCGAAATTAAGAAGTCCAACTTAACAGAAACTTAGCACGAAACAGAACAGCACAAAATACTCCTACATATAGCCAAATTGGGAATAAAGGATGGTAATAACTGGTTGATAAAGGAAGACTAAAGCATCATGTTTTACGCAGCAGGAGTAAGAAAACAGGTTTAGAGTGGTAGGAGTTACATAAATGTTTAATTAAGATGAACAAAATATTGATTCAGTGGTCTCAATAGTGCACTGCTAAGTTTGAGGAGTTATTCTTGAGTGCTTACCAAAGTCTGTTATTAAAATCCTTTTGGTTTATTTGAAAGGCTTAAAAAAACCAGAGATATGAGAGTTTTTTATCCAAACTGAAATGAAAACCACTTGCATTTTTTTTTTTTAACTAAGCACAAGGGGTTAGGAGACAAGAAGATATGCAAAAGTGATCACCAGCCCTACAGCATCTTGAAGGCTTGTGAGGAATTGTTGTTGATGCTCTGCATTTTGTAGGATTAGGCTTGTATTTCGCCTTTGGAGCTACAGATTACACAACTGGTAACAACAGGACAAGGGAAATCATTTAGCAAGAAGAAGAGTCTGAAGCTATCTGTCTCCTCCAAAGCGTCTTAATGTAAATGAGCCTTAAACAGAAAATTTGAGACCTGAACTTAATATGATTACTGGCAGGAAGAGGAGTACCTGTGGTTGCACAGTGGTGGGCTGATGCTTCTGGAGACAGGTATGCCGAAATGGCAGTGGAGCTCTTCAGGACAGTGGCAGAACACCTGCAATAGACAATAGACCATTCTGGCTTTTCTGGAAGAAGGTTTCTCTTCCAGAAAAGACTGATAGTTGGAATTTGGATGCTGGGAGGTGGCCATACTGTATTCCTCTGTTCTCTGTTGTTTTGTGCAGTTGTGGGCACTGAGAGCACTGTTCGTAAAACTCTAGCAGCTTTTGCTCAGGACCTGCATGCTAGCTTGGCTTTAGATTCGGATCCAAATTTTGCATTAGTCTTTATTTGAAACCAGTAAACCTGTATCTGCCTCTTGTGGTCTGTGTTTCATGGGCATTTTTTTAAAAATCATGTTTCATACAAGAGGACTCTTCCCTCAGAGTAGTTCATCTATAAGGAGCAGAGTACTGGGACCCGCTTTGGTCTCATTTATATTGATGTAAACAAGGAGTTATGATTCCAGATCGGCACTAAGAGAAATTGTATGCTAACACCTATGCTGTTTGGTTTTTTTTCTGCATACTATTTTCTGACAAAGTAAGTCTCAATTTAAAGCTACTGTTACTTACCACTGTCATCTGTTCTTGATTTGCAGATGGGCTTCTTTCGCCGGAGGTACAAAGAAATTATTGAGGCCGAAAAGAGCAGGAAGGAGAATGAAGATAGTTGGGACTGGGTGCAGAAAAATCAGTGAACTGCCCGTGAAAACTAAAGCCCAGTCATGTGACACGTGCTTGCTAGCCTGTAGGTCCTGCTCTTGTATCTTCCATATGTGGAAGAAGGAATCTTCTCCAGATTTTTCGGAGACCCCATTGATGCTGTGTCTTTATCACTCCAACAAGCTAGGGAACATATCCTGAGGCAACCACTGCGGCCATGTCAGGTGACTGGAGCGATTTACACTTCATTTAAGAGCTGAACTTTGAACTTTGGTAACCAAGCTGCAGTGCAGAGCAATATTTATGAATCCAACTATGTGGTATACCCTCAGGGGAAGACTGTTACCTAAAAATATTTTTTATAAATATAAGCTTTTTATATTGATTATGTCTTTATATTTGTATCAATGTTTTATAGTTTCTATTGAATAGCTATATAGTTCACTCAAGCACTGGTATCTGGCTAAATCCTTGGAAATACATATATGTATATATAAATCCTATTGTACTTTTAAACTTCAATGCAAGAGATTTGCAGATAAGAGTAGCTGAAATCCTCATATGCTTAATTCACAAAGCTTGACAGTGTTGTATATAGACCATTTAATGCCAACAAGTCAAAGTCTTTTCACTATCTCTTTTTTT
>WHYT01017079.1:77943-94719 GCA_009806455.1 Tetrax tetrax | reverse complement strand
ATCACCAGCCCTACAGCATCTTGAAGGCTTGTGAGGAATTGTTGTTGATGCTCTGCATTTTGTAGGATTAGGCTTGTATTTCGCCTTTGGAGCTACAGATTACACAACTGGTAACAACAGGACAAGCGAAATCATTTAGCAAGAAGAAGAGTCGAAGCTATCTGTTTCCTCCAAAGCGTCTTAATGTAAATGAGCCTTAAACAGAAAATTTGAGACCTGAACTTAATATGATTACTGGCAGAAAGAGGAGTACCTGTGGTTGCACAGTGGTGGGCTGATGCTTCTGGAGACAGGTATGCCGAAATGGCAGTGGAGCTCTTCAGGACAGTGGCAGAACACCTGCAATAGACAATAGACCATACTGGCTTTTCTGGAAGAAGGTTTCTCTTCCAGAAAAGACTGATAGTTGGAATTTGGATGCTGGGAGGTGGCCATACTGTATTCCTCTGTTCTCTGTTGTTTTGTGCAGTTGTGGGCACTGAGAGCACTGTTCGTAAAACTCTAGCAGCTTTTGCTCAGGACCTGCATGCTAGCTTGGCTTTAGATTCGGATCCAAATTTTGCATTAGTCTTTATTTGAAACCAGTAAACCTGTATCTGCCTCTTGTGGTCTGTGTTTTTTAGAAATACTTCATGGGCATTTTTTTAAAAATCATGTTTCATACAAGAGGACTCTTCCCTCAGAGTAGTTCATCTATAAGGAGCAGAGTACTTGTGAAGATTTGGGACCCGCTTTGGTCTCATTTATATTGATGTAAACAAGGAGTTATGATTCCAGATCGGCACTAAGAGAAATTGTATGCTAACACCTATGCTGTTTGGTTTTTTTTCTGCATACTATTTTCTGACAAAGTAAGTCTCAATTTAAAGCTACTGTTACTTACCACTGTCATCTGTTCTTGATTTGCAGATGGGCTTCTTTCGCCGGAGGTACAAAGAAATTATTGAGGCCGAAAAGAGCAGGAAGGAGAATGAAGATAGTTGGGACTGGGTGCAGAAAAATCAGTGAACTGCCCGTGAAAACTAAAGCCCAGTCATGTGACACGTGCTTGCTAGCCTGTAGGTCCTGCTCTTGTATCTTCCATATGTGGAAGAAGGAATCTTCTCCAGATTTTTCGGAGACCCCATTGATGCTGTGTCTTTATCACTCCAACAAGCTAGGGAACATATCCTGAGGCAACCACTGCGGCCATGTCAGGTGACTGGAGCGATTTACACTTCATTTAAGAGCTGAACTTTGAACTTTGGTAACCAAGCTGCAGTGCAGAGCAATATTTATGAATCCAACTATGTGGTATACCCTCAGGGGAAGACTGTTACCTAAAAATATTTTTTATAAATATAAGCTTTTTATATTGATTATGTCTTTATATTTGTATCAATGTTTTATAGTTTCTATTGAATAGCTATATAGTTCACTCAAGCACTGGTATCTGGCTAAATCCTTGGAAATACATATATGTATATATAAATCCTATTGTACTTTTAAACTTCAATGCAAGAGATTTGCAGATAAGAGTAGCTGAAATCCTCATATGCTTAATTCACAAAGCTTGACAGTGTTGTATATAGACCATTTAATGCCAACAAGTCAAAGTCTTTTCACTATCTCTTTTTTTGAGTTGAATTTGGTGTTTGATTTATAAATGAAAGAACCTAAAGTATTACGGAGATGTGATGTTCTGTATCTGAGTCTATCCTTCCTGAATGGGAAAGGACGAAAACACTTCCTCAGTGGCATGTAGCAAGACCTATAGTTTGCTTTGTCTCACTGAAGAATGCATCACATAGTGTTTTCCTTTGGGAAGTTTTCTCTTGCAGTCTCTAGTACTTTGATAATGGGCTAAGACTGTACAGCTGAGATACCAGAAGGATATAATTGGGCCAACCACTATGGCATTGACAAATTAATTGGAATTAAAAAAAAAAAAAAAAAAAAAAAAAAAGAACCATATTAATTTTAATGTTATGAAGGATATTTTTAAGCTACTGTTAATGATTGTGATCTGTTGCTGTCAAAGCAAGTGATAAATTGCTACAAGCTATGAGCATTATGCCTGCCGTGTGAGTTCTATACACGAATTGTGAGTTCATTTATGTGATAATTTTAAGGGAGATAAGTAGATGCAAGGGTTAAAATGTTTGTATCTTTGGATCTTGAGATTCTCCGTCTGGGTGTTCCTAGAACTGAATGTCATCCTTTCTCAAGCATTAAGGAGGAAGTTTAGTCAAGGTGCAGACGTTACTGGATCTCAGATTGCCACTTTGTTCACTGGTAATTCCTTAGCAAATAATTTGCTGAATTAGAAGAAACTTAATTGTAATTAATTCAACTTGATTTCTTCTAAAAGCTCTTGGATTTCTGAATAAGAATAGTGGAACTCTGTAAGACTTGCGTTTAGATTCTACTTGTACTTTGCACCTTGTGTAAATAAGAAGTGAATGTCATGTTGATACAAAATCCATGTAAGGGAAAGAAGGGTTAAGCTCTGTGGTAGAAGGTGAAGGAGAAACAGGAATGAACGGTTGCAGGATGTCTCCTTCCATAAGGGTAAGATAAAAGAACCGCTGGAAGTTTGGAAGCTTGAATGCAGACAATGTGTAAGAAATCTGCTTGAGAACATGCCCTATTCTTGCTCTTCCTTGCCAAATTCATTATAGCTTCAAATTTAAAAAAAAATAACCACATTCATATTCCTGTTTGCTTTTTCCCCTTACTGGCATTAAGTGCCTACTATTACTACAGTATTCATCAATATTTATTAACTGAACTATCTGCTCCCATTAGGCAGAAGATGGTTTTTAAGTGTATTGATTCAATGTTTGACAAGAAAAGATATTAGTCTATTCAGTTATCTTTCTTAAAACAATCATTGGTGATCTGACAGATTTTGTATAACAAATGACCATTTAAGCCAGAATTTGAAAAAAATTGCTGAGGTGAAATCCTGTTATAACCATGTGTAGTGGACTGCAGATTTTTCATCAGAGTGCAAAAACAAATGGCTGATGGTCTTTGACTGCACTGTTGTATTAGAGGCTGTTGAATTCCTCACAGTATGATATTCCTGACCTCAGTTAGTTTTGCTGGTATTTAAACCTAATATCTATTTTTTCTGTTGAAAAATACCCAAGACTGGCAGATAGAAGTGAGCATAGATTGATTCGCAACTATGAATTGAATAAGAAATTGCTTAAAATACTTGCTGAAAAGAAAGAAGTCCATTTATTTAGCTGTAAGAATTCTCAGTATCTGCCCTCTCTAAAACTGAGCCCTCCCTAAATCATTAAAAAGTAAATTTACTGAAAATATAATTCAGGGGACAAGTGAAACTATTTGTGAATTTAAGTGAATTTGAAAGTTTCCATCCAAAAAAAAAAGGAGGAAATTCCCTTTGAAAAGTTGAAGTGCCTCATTTCCACTATTTAAACAAAAATTTACTTTCAGATCTGCCAAAGATGCTTCATTTCAATATTTTAAAAATGAAGATCAGTTGTTCCTTTGAAACATCTTTTTAAAGTATATGAAGAAAAGAGTTTAAAAAGGTGAAATATACATTTAACATTTAATATTGTGTTGGACAATTTTTTTTTTATTTTTTTTTTTTAGCTCAAGATGAAAATTCTTTTCTTATTGGGCTAAAGTAAAAATAGATAAAAGTAGATCCCATTTTATTGAGCCCACACTGGACTGTTTTGATCTCTGACTTGAATTGTCTACTGTTGATCCAGCACAAGTCATCACATAGTGAAAATCTAGCTGTTGGCCAGATTAGTGACATATTCTTTAAATAATCCATAAATTCTTAGTATCGTCACTGTTAGATACTTCAGTAGTTCTGTTGTCACAGGTGCTTTTGTTTTTATAGATATACTCCTAATAATTATTTTTTAAAATCAAATTCCATTGTGGCTCTTGCTTGGTTCCAGTTAGGACAGTCAGATTTGACAATGAAACATACCAGTACTTAGTATTAAAATTCTGTAGATGCACCTTTCCACTCCTTCAGAAGCAACTAAGCAAGCCAAACAAAAAAAAAAAAGCCCCACTAGTATCAGTTGGTTGCAATCAATTTCTGACCCCAAAATCTTACGATAACTTAGCATACTTCAAGAATGTATAGAAAATAGCTGTACTATAGATCTACTGTTTTTTTTTTTAATTAAGAAATCGTAATAAATGTAATTAAATTAAAACCTAGAGACATGGTTACTTTTGAAATTGCTTCTAGAGCTTGGAAGTTCCCATCTGTCAGCTGCTTATTTCCTTTGTGCTGTACCGCTTGCGCAGCAGAGCTGGATGAAGCCATTGTACCAGTTCTCTCCAGTTAATCTATTTCGGGACAAAGTCATCAATTGTCTTTGTACAATTTCATTGAAAGGTTGGCTGAATTAGCATTGCATTATTTTGCAGTGGGCTCACTTTGCACTGACTCTAAGCTATGCAGGTGGAAGCTTAGAAGTGGGGCAGTAACATTTTCAACGGCATTATTTGCAAGATGACAGTCATTTCAGAGTTTTGGTGGCCCACACCACAGAGATTAATTTCAGTTCCCAAGAGCTGAAAGCATTTGCCACCTTTCACAGCATATTTTGTGACCGTTTCATTTGAAAACCAAGAGCCTGCTCTTCGAGGTGAATTTTCATCAGTTCAGCCCAAGCAACAGCAGAGGCAGCGTTGTCTGAGGGGGTCACTGGTATGCTCTGGTACTTGGCCATTGTAGCTAACAAAAATACTAGCTATGTTTTTCTGAATAAACCTAGTTTTTTATTTACTTAATTACAATGACAAAGTCAGTAAACTGTAGAAAATACTGCAGCAGCCTCTGAATTGAAGTCACCTCACAAATTGCTTGGATTATCTGAGAGAGACATTGTGCTTGATGTGAACGCCAAAGGGGCAAAGGCTTTTGCAACGCCGAGCATACCAGTGAGGACAACGCGCTCTGCCTTGACACATGAGAGGGAAGGACCCCATGTACAAGTCAGTGATGTGCAGGTATCTTGGCTTGCTGAAAGCAACAGTTGCACAAAGATTGTATTTGGCAGTATTTAGTATTGACTTTCTTGAATGTCTTCTGTTTCTGGGCACATTTTGGAGTCTTGCACAAATTTCAAGCATAGTATCCATGTGGCGTGGGAATATATAACATTGCTTTCACTAAAGGATTAAAGGAGTCATGGAACTAATTTCTACCTTTGTCCAAGTTTATCCACTTGCTGGGGTTTCTTGGGTATAAATGAAAGTAGGATTTGGTTCATTTAGTGTACATTGATTAAACTGGCATGAAGACTTTTGGAGCATAGTTTGCATACACAGTAGGGTACCCACACCATTGTCACTTCTTTTTCTTAGAATGTCACTCCTTATGTATTGTAAAACTGTATGTTTCTTTTTGTGAACTTGTGGTTGGAAGAATGTGTTCACTCTTATTGATGTCACCTGTATTTAGAAGCTTGTGTTCACCTGTATTCTAATTCACTTGCACTGTTTTGGAAATGTCAGGTTTACAAAAATACAACTTTTTGGAATAAAAAGTGGCTGCAAAATTATCCTCATAATATCATTTTGTTACTTATTGTCCTTGTCCAGCTCAAGTATTTTTCCATTCTGCAGGTGAGAGGTTTTCTCATGTACGTTTGAATGAAATGGTATGTGCATGTGTTGATCTGCGTGTGGATAATGGACATCTTTTATCATAATTCTATGACATGTATAAAATCAAGATATTTGGAGACTAAGAGTATAACTAGCTTGACTCCGGTATTGTAAAACCATGGAAATAAAGTAATAGCAGCGGGCATTATTTATATGTCAACAGTACTGCTCTATCAGTGTCAAATAAAACCACATCTGGTGGTGGTGCTGCCCTGTGATGAGAGCGCCAACCTGTATAACTTGAGTACTGTTTTAATCTGTATGAATTTGGATGGAAGTCAAACTTTTATCTTCACATACTTTTTCTGCAAGCATTTATATTCCATGAGTAGCTAAATAATACATTTGAAAGATTTTCTTCAATTCTGTACATCCCCGTGCTTTCTCTGTCAAAGGGAGTAGAAGCTGGATAGAAGCTGTAGAACACCTGATTGATTTCTAAGGCTATGGTGTACCTCTTTGTATTTCTAATACTCATTAGAGGTCTCCTCACAACTGTCTCATCATTTTGAGGATGAGTGAAACCTCTGTGGTAAAATGTGAACTGACCTGAACCATTATTCTTCAGCAAAACTGAAAATCTCAATCTGAAATTTCAGACTCTCATTTTCCTCATCTTCTGCTCCATTCTCTGCTTTTTGAGGAGACCTTCTGTGTAAGTGTTTAAGTGTTCTTCAGCCATGCAGAAACTGTTTCCTCTCTGTTAGGCTGTCAGCAAAATACTTAAGAACAGGCTGGGCAGAGTTAGGACCTAACCTGTGACTCAGAGCACGTTTGTACCGGTGGAACACCGGGGCTTTATGTACCACAAAGCCAAAGGCATTAGGAGTGCTCCAAGTAGAGGCGGGTCCTGGCATGTAGGTAGCACCCTTCAAAGTAAAAACAAATGTTCTCAGTCAGGAAAGCTTTCTTCGGGGGAAAGAAAACATTGTTGGGCAAAAGTGGTAGGAGGATGCTGCTGCCAAGAGGAATGCAATGCGCGGTTTGCTTTTGGAGATTAGTGGAAACTTTAGCGCAGCAGCAGCTAAAATAATAACCAGAAGCTTTTAGATGTACTAATACTTTTTTTTTGTTATCGTCTGTGTGTGTGTAAGCAGGCAGTGGCTGTCCCCTCCTGGGGACGGAGGATGGATGGGCTAGCATTGCCCTCTCTGGGGCTCGCTCACCTTTTTTATTTTTAATGGGCAGAGAACAGCAGTTTGTACATCGCAGGATTTCGTGTGTTGCCTTCGCCCCTAAGTGGCTTTTAAGAACCTCTTAGGAATTCTGTGACAAAATAGCTTTGTTTTAGAAAATAAACCTGAAACCTTTTGCAGATTTGTTTCTTCCAGTTTCAGCAAGAAGGGAAGAACTAGATCAAAATTCAGGAAAAGGAAGATGTTCTTTTACTGCAGAAAAAAAAACCCAACTCATTTGTTAGCACACTGCTTAGCCTGGCTCATGTTGATCCTACATTCTGGTTTCCTATGTTGGCCATTGGCCTACTCTTAGGATTGGATGTAACGAGAGCTCCTCTGTCAGATCTTTTCCATTTAGTAGTGAAATACTCCATAAGAAAGAGAAGTGATTTTCCCCCACAAATTTGGGGTCTAGTGGGATGGATAATGACCTGAATAGTCCTAGGTAAGATTTTTTGGTTTTTTTTTTTTTTTTTTTAAATGAAAATTTTGGGTGCCACAACACATTAGGTATTAAGTGTCTGAATGACTAAGAGAGTGTCATGGGAGTCGTTAAAGAAGCAAAGTAGATCTTGTGGCTCCCTGACCCCAGTTGGCTTCCTACCAGAATTAAAGTACAACAAAAGCAACCTTTTTTTTTTTTTTTTTAAGGAGTCAGATGCACAAAAGGGTTTAAAGTCATATGACTGCTCATTCCTGAACATCCAAGGTTTTAACATTTAAAATGGCTGCAAATGGAGATCTTGTTTGCAAGCAGTTTTGACGGAAGTAAAGCATCATAGTAGGGAAATGAATCATCTTAACAAAAGAGCAATGGAAATTTGTTTTTCATGTCTTAGCCATGCTATAATTTCTTGTGACTCTCTGAAAGGATTAATTAACGGATTTCCAGTTCATTTCTTTTCTTTCGATGTAGTTAGTGTCATTTTAATGCCCAAACTGCTAGATGTGCAATGTTTTGGTAAGTTAGCCAGCAGTTCAACAGCTGTAAAGAATCAGAAATTAATGAAGTAGTAACCCTGACCAGAGATTTCCCTGCTGCAGACGTATTCAGATATGATGTATTGACTTTCATGAAATTATTCTCGATTTGTACTAACACAAGTGAGAAGGGACTCAGACAGGCTCCCTTGAAGCTGAAGGACACACATCATGAGACAAGCTTTGCGCTAATCTGCATAAGTGGTAATGTACAGTAATTTCTGTCATTTAAACAGTATTCCTCTGGGTTTGCTATCTCAGAGCTGTGTAATTCAATCCTAATGATGCTGCTCCGTGCTATATTCAGAAAGAGAAAGGGAATAGTAAAAAAGTGATCACTTTATCCAGCAAAGATACTGCTTCATAGAGAGGATATGGTCTGTCCTATACCAGTCTCTCAGTGGAGTTGTGGCACTTGAGAACTGGCCATAATCTACCCCCCTCATTTTGGCCAAAATTCCTATTATGTGTTTTGCTGGGTTGATTT
This sequence comes from Tetrax tetrax, assembly GCA_009806455.1. Classification (NCBI taxonomy): domain Eukaryota; kingdom Metazoa; phylum Chordata; class Aves; order Otidiformes; family Otididae; genus Tetrax; species Tetrax tetrax. The sequence continues at coordinate 86,415 of WHYT01017079.1, read as the reverse complement.
TAGGAGAATAGTGCAGAATAGGAAGCTGGCTATCAAGTGATCACCTAGTAAGAGATCAGAATACCTGCTCAGTATTAAATTCATTAAATTCATAGGATTGGATAGAAGATGATAGAAATGGGGTAAAATACTTTTCCCCCATTTTAATTTTCAGGGTGGAGGATGAGAGGCTGCATCTAACAGTGTAAGAAAATACAAGTTTTTTGTAAGATTGTCAAATGCCGAAATCAAGTTACTGTGTTGCCCTGTTTTTTAGCTTAAGACTGTGTCCATGACTTGGCTTCATTGAAGAAGAAACCCATACTTCACCTTGACCAGGTGGCATATGTCACCCTACTATAACCTTATCTCATACTCCACTGCTCAACTACGCTTGTCCCACTCCCATCCTGTCCAACTGTCCTCCTGTCCAACTCCCACTGTCCAACTTTTTTATCTGACCTCCTTTTAAATTTCTCCTCTGCTTCATAAGTGTTAATACCCTTTTGTCTCAATTTGTCTGAATAAGAGGACTAACTTATATTTAAGTGGTTTTGGTTTTTTTTTTCCTGTCTGGCACTTAGTTTGAAATATGACACTTTTGTTTCAGACCTGAAGAAAGATTTGTCCTGAAAATGTAGCAGTTCTCTCAATTGCATCAGTAGTTCTGAGGCCTGCGGAAGATTGTTTTGTGGTCCTTTTCCTCGGCTTTATTTTCAACTAACTTGTGGTTGAAGCGTACCTTGTCAAAGCACTAATGAATATGAAGTCTGAGGTAGGTAGGTAGATAGATAGGTACTAGTGTATATGACTGAAGCTTATTTTGGAAGTGGACAAATAATGTAAAAAGGCCAAGCCTGCCAAAGCCTCAGCCCTTCAGAATAATGTAAACATTTTGTTTGGAAATTCTGAAATGCAATTAGGAGCATGGGATTGGAAGGTCCTCAAGTCCAGTCTCCTGTTTTCATTGGCAATTACTCCATGTATTTCCTTTCATGAACTAACTGATCAAGGTCCAGTAGAACCAGTTAAATTTCTTTTCCTTATTATTCTTGCTAAAAGATGATTCTAGCACCTCGTTTAGATGGTGCTGTTAATGGTAATTTTCATCCCAATTTGTTCCCTTGCCAAAAAAAGTCTTTAAATTTAAATAGTTCTCTTCCTTCCTGTTCTGAGTTGATCTTTCTTGAATATGAGTGACCAGAAGAAAACGCTGTATTTCAGGTTAGTTACCACATTCTCTGTCCAATGCCTTGTACATCACCTGAACGTAAAACTGGCTCTTCTGGCTCTGTGAAGGTTACCAACTCTCTATGAGATGGTATGAGAAGGGACATGAATGGTATGATGAATGACAAGGGACATTGAAAACTCTAGCACAAATGACCTTTCTCAAGAGCTTTTAATCTACCATTTTGTGGAGTCTGGAACCCAAATATCGTATGTGCCCCACAGAGAAGGTGTGAGCTGAAGGGAACCATCCCATGGCTATGTCTGGAGCTCTAGATCTTCGGAGAATGATGTCTTCATGCTAGGTGAGATGGAAGGGAAAGAGAGAGGTTCTCCATGGGAGGCTTTGGCAGTGTTTTGACAGAAGTTAACTGAAACTGGTATATAAATACATAAAGCAGTTTGACTTCAGTGAGTATTTTCATCAGAAAATTCCTAACTAGTGCTGGTCACGTTCTAGGTGAACAAAACATCCATTGGTCTTATTTATGCTTGCAGTCTTTCCTAAGATATTATACACTTAAAGCACCATTAATTATTGTCTAATTACTTTCAACAACACAGTATGGGCAGAAAAAAAATGCTATGAGATGGTGAAGTTGTCAATTATAGCTGATAATTAAGGGGCCAGGTGCATGTTTTATTTAACAAGATAAATATCTTCCCAGATATTGGGTATCTGAAAGTTTATAACCATAGAGGTATTTGGTACTTGATGTGCCAAAGTCGCCTGCACTAGGTACTCTTTTTTTTTTTTTTCCTTTTTTTTTTTTTTTTTTTTTTTTTTTTTTTTTTTGCACAATAGCGTTTGGATTGCCATATGAGCACATTGCCTGTTGAATGATCTGCTCCTCTTTCTGTCTCTGAGTGCCAGGCTAATTTACCTTAGAATGCACTGGAAATGTTATTTTTATTTAGTTAGTTGATTTTCTGACTAGAATAGCTGTCATGTAGTTCTGAGTGCTGGCATACCTTACAGAGAGATTGCAGCCTTACAACAGGGGGATAGAATCTTAGCAGTGTTTTTGAAAATAATGACTTATTTTGGTGACAGGTAACAAAAGCTGACACGTACTCTGAAAGGGACACTGTTAGTTATCAAACATTTCTGTTTGGAATAATCTTTTCTTCAATAAAATGAAAAATGAAATGGCCAAAGTGTAAAGCTCATGTGCTTTCTAAGGAAAGAATGGTATAGGCTAGATGCCATGGAAAAATCTGGAGTTATTTCTTTCTGTGTTAATTTCTTTCACTAGTTAACTCTTGGTGTTGTTATCCCTTGGAAGAGTAGCACTGGATTTAGGCTAAGGCTCTTGGAAATTGCTCAAGTACTATTTACTCAGTTGGACTAGATGATCATTGTAGGTCCTTTCCAATTGAACTATCTAAATAATTTAAATGTACCTTTGCATTTACATATTTATTATACTTATAGCTGTAATTGTTTTAGAGATACTTCTGTAACACCTGGTGTGGAGAACTTTAGATGGATTAAACTGCTTTTATAATGGTACAGAATCCTACAGTTCTCAAGAAGAAGCAACGCATACACCATTATACCAGCAAAATGTGTCAGCCCTCTGCGGTTAGGTGTAAACAGGGACAGTTCTGGGGTGTGGAGAATACACAGGAAAATACTCAGATTTACTTCACTGATTTTGGTCTCAATGCAAAACTGACTGACATATAGAAGAAAAAAACCACTAATGGTTATTAAAAGAAAATAGATCACCTCTGGCTCAGGAAATCCCAGTGATTTCTGCCCTGGAGGCAGGGCAAGTGTTCTGGGGAAATGTCAGTCAGTCCCCACTTGACCTGCTCTTTTTTCTTCATGTCTACCCGCAGACAGTGTTGGAGACAGGATGAGAATGGACCAGAAGAGTCTGGTGCAGAGCAGGCGTTTGTACATCCTCATGGCTTTCAACTAGCCTCCATTAGCAAGGTAGGGGTAGGAAATTTTTCAGATGAGCTATGGCACCAGAGAACTTCTCTTGCTTCCTAAGGGAGCTCTTTCTGTTTTGTTTCAGTGGTTGTAATAATAATAATAACAAATAATTCGCATTTCCCTTTAAGTAGAAAAAACCATCCCTATTTCCATGCAAGTCAGATGTCATCTCTCTTAGAATAATAGAACACCGCAACAGAGAATAAAGGAGACTGAGGAGGCTGAGGGGATTTTTTTTCAGTCTTGATCTTTGTCTTTCCTTTTGCAGCTGAAGAATGGATTATTCCAATACCTCTTTTGCCTTCCCAAAAAACTTCTTAAAAAAAAAAAACAACCAACATTTCAGACTAAACCTATGAGAGGCTCACAATACCAAATATCCCCAGTATCTAATACTAAATAGTCCAAAGATTCAATTTCCTAGTATGATTTTAGTTATCTGATGTCTCACCAAGATAATATCTAATAATTCTGTTTGTTTCTGTCATTTAAAGTTTTTGCTCCTTCTGGCATAGCTCTTCATAGTTTGTTTTACTGTCTAGCATTCTCCCATCATAGAGTTGATAGCAAATACCTTCCCTCTGCCACCCTGAACATATGTTACTACAGCAAAACATTTCAGGTTGTTCCCAAAGGAAACTTGTCCTTCAGATGCCTATCAACAATATTAGTAACAGCAAAGAAACAAATTCTACTTTGCTTAGCTCATCCTAAAAGCTAAAGTTCTGCTAAAGGCTAGTCAGGAACATGACTGAAAGCTAGAGGTGTCCACCTAAAGAACATCGAAGAGCTGTAATTTGAAATTGTAATTTGAGTCTCAAAATAGCAGGCGATGACTGCTTCTTCCCTGGCTTTGTGTTGCAACAATCGCACAATATGAAGTGCTAATAAATGTTTATGCTTTGTTTCCCTCCTTTTTTTTTTTTTTTTTCTTTTTTTCCAGTGGAGATATAGAGCTTTGAGAGGCAGCAGAATGAAAGCTCTGAAGGACCACGTCCTCCCCCTGGGGACCAGGTAAGCCCTCAAAGCACCACCAGTGTTGTGATGAGTGTTGTCATAGTGAGCATTTGAATACTGAAATAACAAGAGATGCTGTGGGAACGTGAAGCTGGATCCTAATTTTTACCTATGAGTAAAATTTCAGTGGGACTGTCAATGGTAATGTAGGCGTGTGTGTGCTGTTTAGCAGAACAGTCTTAGTCCTCGAGTCTCTTACAGCAGGCATGTCTAAGAGAAGAAGTTACGACTAAAGTTATAATGAGTTTAGTACTGGCAATTTTTTACCAGGAACTAGGCAGGCATCAAAAACTCATTTCACGTAGACCACCAACACATGTCACATTAAATTATTTAAATTAATTTTAAATACGTGCTTTTAAAGCTGAGTAACAGCAAACACAGCTACCTGCCTCCTGAGCTGCTGCTATTTGTATACTGATGTTACCCTAGCACCTAGATGTTCCAAGGTCTAGATCCTGTTGTGTGAAATAAAATAAATGCTCAAGAGCTTTTGTAGTGTTAGAAGATCCTACAGGATTTTGATCTTTATCCTACCGATTGCTCTCCACGTAAAATTCTGCCAGCCATTGAAAACTCCATGTTCAACACAAAGAAGACTGCAACACAACATTTTTGTTTTAGCAAAAATGACATTGGTACTATGATTTAAAAGCAAGTTATTCTGGTATGATGTAGCATTCTCTTTGTCTTTCACTTCCATACACACTTCGAATGATAGCTTCGCTTTCAAAGTAGTATACATTTTGATATTGGACCATTTTCCATTGTAATTCATATTTACTAGTCTGACCTAAATTACTAAAAAATCAACCACCTAACTTTGACAAACAATGAGTCTTTGACGTGCTCAAGCAGTGGCATGCTATAAGAGTCTTAAAAACTGTAGGCTAGGTTAAGAAAATAAGGGTCATATCTTCTAATGTGACACACCCCTCATTTGTCCTGAATTTGAATCACTCGTGTATTCAAAGCCACCTTGGATAATTAGGATAATCTCCTTAAATTGCTCGTCTCTCATGATGCCTACAATAATACCACAACAGCATCCTGCTGTGTCACTTACTGTAATACCCCATCTCTTACTGTTTCATCCTACTCTGCATTCCTGTATCTGTTTGTTTGATTGACCTGGGGCCTGGGACTGTAGAAACTGCAGAGGAGGTAGGGAAGGGATCTTTTTTTTTTTTTTTCCCCCTGTTATTTGGCATGTCCTCAGGTCAATCTATGACTTCAAATACTATATTATGGACAGAACAAACCTCAGACTACTTGAAACCTGGATAGATCTTGAATCCTAGACAGAAGGAAAAAAAAAAAAAGAGTTAAAACATTTGGTTGTTAAGAAAACATCTTGTTTAGTTTAGGTGCTTTCATTTCTTTACGGCAAGCACTTCCAGCACAGCCACAGCGGAGGTAATTGGAGCAGCCGACTGAATGTAAATCTGAGGAGGATTAAGCCCACTGTCTATAAAGCTCATGTAGCTCTCCAGCAATCCAGCAGTGATCAATTCATTATCATTACAAGCAGCCTGCCAAAGAAAACCTACAGGCTATTGAAGGCAAGACGACTGTAAAATTAGAGATCAGACCAGCTCTAATGTTCACTAATGGACATGAACATTAGTCTCCCAGCTTTAGCCAACTGCGCTGGAAGAGACCCTGTGACTTTTTTTGGATAAAGTACATTAGGGACTGAAGATTTTTTTTTTTTTTTAATTTAATGTATTGATTTATTTTTTATTGGGAGTTAAAGTGGCTGAGGAAAGAAAGATGTTGGAAAGGATACTGGAAGTGGAAAGGAATGAAGATTGCCCACTGGCTTGTCTTAAATGTTCCTTCCCTAGGTTTTTGCAATATTCAGCAATGGAATCTCTGAGTGAACATTTTCTCCCCACAAAACTTTATTTGTCTACTTTACAGTCCAGTGCTAGCACTGTCAAGCACCTCATGCCAAATGAAACATTGGAGGTAAAACTGACACCATATAAACTCAAAAAAGCCAAGTTTATGTGTACACAGAGCTACTCGCTGCTAGTGAGCAGATCTGGAACAACAAGTAGGAAAAACAAATTATTTCTGCTGTCTTGACTGCTTCGTTGTTAAAAAGCTGTGATAACCTCTTAAAAGAAAATATAGTTTTTACTAGTCTTTAGGAGACAAGTAACCACTGCACAACAATTGTAAGAACAAATTACTTGAAAGATACCTTGATGTGTAAGAAGCAGTCAAACTTCCCTATTAGATCAGCATCATATCAAGAAAGTTACTCCTCTTCCATTATTTTTTTTCGTGCAGAAATGACACCAGAACAAAAACTTTATGCTGTTAGCTATCCACAGCTACCCCTAGGATTAGTTCTGCCCTTTTCAGTTATTTTATACACCACTTTATCACATTAACTTGTAATAGGCTCCATTATAGAAAGTAGCGTGGCTACGGCACTGGAAGTTATGTAGAGCAGGACTTCTTCACTGGCAGCCACCGGGATTTTGGCTTGGTTGCACATTTCAGGCACTTTTTGTCTTTGTGTGGACTTCAAAAACCACGTTAAGAGAAACCCAGGGTTATTGAAAAGCTGTCCTTTTACTGAATTTTCTGAAGCCTTGACACAGAAATTTCTGTTATTTGTGCCAGACGCCTGTGCAGTCACATGCTACCACAGAATATTTTGTATCTTCTCCGTAACACTTCTCTGCAGGTACTCTATGTGGCTAAGAGGGACCCCCTGCTCCCTTGTCAGTAGCTTGCCCAGGGATGCTGCCCAAGGCAATTCCCCAGGGTTGTAGCCCAGTGAGCACTGGCCGTGCTGGCGTGCAAAGCCCAGGGTTACAAGGTGAAATCTGAATCACCCCACCGGCTTTGCAGTATGCTCTTCCCAAAGATATGCCTGGAAAATCAACTCAAAGATTTGGGACTCAGGTGGAGAGAGAGAGAAGGCAGGGAAAAGCTCAGTGTTATTTAGGTTGCTGACTAAGCTGGCCCCGATGCAGTTTATTTTTTAAAAGAAGTGCTAGGCATGAAAGATTTCTGTGATAGTTACATGGTCCATATTGCAATTGCTCTAACAACAAAATCCTTATTAAATTACAGGAAACTGAGGAAATAAGAGGAGTGCTCGCCCCTTTCCTTGAGAAGTTTTGCTAGAAGCCCTAAATGATTTACGTAATGGCAGTGAGACGGAGTCTTGCCTGATCTTATGTCTATCATAAGCTGCTCAGCTTTACCTAGTTATCACTGAATTGATGGATACCCGTTACTTTAGGGGAAGGGGAGGGGGAGCAAATCTTACATTTCTGTATCAAAAAGCAGAAAACATTTGTGTTGAAAAGCAGTCAAAAGCTGGGAAAGAGCAGCGAGAGGGCAATGCGCTATCCTTACATAGCTGCATGAATGAAAAATCAGTACTATGATACCAAAGCTGCTTCCAGGCTTAAATAAGTCTCCTGTGCACCCCCATTAGAGAACTGCCCTTCTGCATGTTTTAGGATGAACTCCTGTCCCTTTGAGATCGCTGCAATTCTTTATTGTTGATTTTGGCAGGAGCGGGGACTTAACCTAAATATTTTATGGTACCATCACATAGCATAACATCTTATAATTCTTGGGGGAAAAAAAATCAGATATTCATTTGTGATGCCATGTGGCAAAGGATACGTCCATATGGCCATGTTCACAGCAATCAAACAGATAATGCCACTGAATTCAGTAGGCACCATCGCGGCACAGCCCTGCGGAAACTGAAAGAGAAAAAAAAAATAATCATTGATTCAAATGAGGCCAAGATTTCACCTCATGTTTTTAGTGTAGCAAATGTTATTGCAAGCCCACACAGAGCCAGCGTGAAGTGCAAATTACCACAGGAATTTGTCATATTCATTACCAACCTAGCATCATTAGTTTATATGAGTGTAGGCAATTAGAAGAGAGGTTTCAGTTTCTTTCTTTGAAAATCTGAATTTTATTAACAAAATGACAAGCTTTCTTTCAATGAAAGAAAGTCATATGCTGCAGGAAGAGCCATAAATTTGAGAAAAGAGCTGAGAGACAACCTTTAACGAAGGCAGCATCGCTCCACAGACTAGAAAGCAGGCAATAACTCAATTCCTCGTGTACCTGGGAATCAAGTAGAAAAAAAAGTAATCATGGATTTTGTTTGTAAAGGCGGGTTTAAAGCTACTGAAGTAAAGACCCTCAGGGGACATCAGTGGACCATGTTGTCAGGCGCTATACCTAGTGTCATTTTTCCCTCAATGCTCTTCATTTTTTGGTTATTTGGTGACACACCCCCCCCCCCCCCC
>WHYT01017079.1:47462-63315 GCA_009806455.1 Tetrax tetrax | reverse complement strand
TCTGTTTTCTGAGAAGCGACCTTTTGGTGTCAAGTTTGGAAAGACTTATTCACAATTTCATGTATCTGGATGCACTGGCTGGGTCCTCGTGGAGGATTTTTGGATGATCCTCAGGATAAAAAAAAAAAAACAAAAACATTCTCGGGAGGCGCCTTTTGTGTAGAAGAAAACCGCTTTTCATCCAGGAGCCAGAGGGGGATCCTGCAGATGTACGGGCAGCCCCTAGAGGTCACTGCGGTCCTGGGATTCCAGCGAGTCCCGCCTGGCACTGAGCCGGGCTGGTGCCTGGACGTTGCAGAAGAGCAACGCGGAGTCCGGCTGGGCTGAGCTGGCTGGGAAGTCTGCAGGAAGTTCACAACTCTCCTGAAGTGACTTTCCCCTCTCTTTCCCTTTCCTCTTGCCATTTCTTGCCATTTCTTGATCTAGTCGGGGATGTCCCTGCTCCTTGCAGGGACTAGATGACCTTTGAAGGTCCTTTCCAACTCTAACCATTCTATGATTCTATGATTCTTTTTTCCTCTTTCTGAGGTTTAAGGCTTACCACTGGGAACCAGCAGGTAGTCAGCTTTATTCAGGTGAAATGGTCAATTTTTTTTTCTCTCCTTTTTTTTCAGCTTCTTCCTTTGCACTTAGGAAAAAAAAAAAAAAAAGATAAATATGGCAAATTTGTTGTTAATTATTTTAAATTCAGGAAAGAATTCACCTTCAGCAGGTGAAGAAGATGACTTCTGGATTCTAGAGTGTAAATTCTTCATAGAAGGAAATTTTACTGTGCTGCACAATTTAGACTGCATCCGATTTAGCTTTCTGGCATGATTTACCCGTGTCTCCCATTTTTTAAGCATATGATTTGAGATTTTTTTGAGTTAACTCTCCAGTTTCAATGCAGATTGTTGGTAGCTCTGAGGCTCAGTATTATGCATACTGGTTCAAAGCATGACGCTACTTTTGCAAGGATTTTGTACAAAGACTTCACACTTTATATTTACTTTGCCTTTTAGAACAACTCAGCTTTACCTGGAGCTATGCTGTTGGTAGCATTCTAATGAACTACAAGCTAGTGTTTTTATTTTTTGGGGGGAAGACATACCAAAACACCCCACTCACAATCTATCTTTTTCAGGTTTTTCCAGGTCTGCTAAGAGTTTTGGAACACCTGTGAAATGCGAGCTGCTTTGTCTCAAATCTAGGAAAATATATTTCAAAATGTGAAAAAAAAAAAAGTAGAGGAAAAAATCTTTTCTGACTTTTCACAATATTGTGATTGTATTCTGCCCACAGAAATTTGCCTGGGTAAGTTCTACAGTAAAGTGATTATATGTAGCCAGAATAAGTGAAAGAACAGTTGGTCCAAACTTCCTCCACATAAAACTTTAGACGTGGAAAAATATCCATGGCTAGAAATAAGTACATTGGTGGAGCTGGGTAGGCTATGGTCCCTTCTATATGACATGCATTGTAATTGCATAAAGCAGAATCCCACCTTTGCATCATACTGCAAAATATGCAAATTTCTATGAATAATGGATTTAATCCTATTAGAAAAGAGATTAAAAGTAGTTAAACATGTCAGCCTTGATTCTGCTCTATGACTTGTTAGCAGAGACAGAAGTATATGCTTATCCAGTTGATGAACTGTTGTGGCATCAGCAGCCACAGCCCTCTCTTGGGAACCTGCCGTATTTGCAAAACCTGGCTGTTATATTTTCCTTATCTGAAATGGCTTTTAAAATAGCATCAGCTATCTAATACTGTACGTTCTGGTGATAATCTTATACTCATTTGTTTTGGACTGGCCCGGTGCTTGGAGAAGAAATCACAAATCCAGAAAGGATGTGGTGCACTTTTTGTGCCTGGCTTCACTACCAACTCCTGGCAAGTCCTCTAGCAAGACATTTAAACTCTCTACACTTCGATTTCCTAATTTGCAAAAAATTCAGTTAAACTGATAAGCATTGTGTGGGAATGACCCATTACTAACACGAGTTGGGTAATCCTATTTGGACAGTACAGAAATTACAGAAAATGCAAGCATTCAGTTACTGAAATATCCACGATCTGACCAAATAGCTGTGATAAAATATCATAGTGGTGTAAAGAAGACATATTGTGAAGTACTACATAGTTACATGGAGAACCAGAAGAAATGCCACTGCCATAACTCACTAAATAAAGATATAGATACAGAAATCGACCTTTTATAGGTTCCTAAAATGAGTTGTGAGTTGGGGGTGGGTAGGGTATATGCATAACACTTAATGGGGTGGAAGAACTTAGCTGGGGGGGGGGAACAGGGAAGAGGTAGTAGTATTGGCTCTGATTACCTTCTGTTTCTTGCAAAAAAAAAAAAAAAGGGAATGATGGGAAAAAATGTGAATTTTAGAGGTTGGTTGAGTCGAACAGAGTAGGGCCTCCTCTGGTGAAGGTGTTAGAGGCAGCTCTAGCACGGGGAATGTAATGATCTCTGTTGGCTGTAGTGGAACTACTCATGCTGTACAGGCTGCGAGCGCTTCAGTGTCTTTCTGAAGCAGAGCCTGAGACCCCTCTTCCACGTGTGGCCACAGTGGCAAGGCAACTGGAAAAGTTAAAAATGTGTGTAATCAGACATAGTATGTGTGAACCTACACGTGTAGTTTGCTAATATCCCAAGAATCAAAGGTCTAGGCAGAACTTTCTTTTAATCCTTATTTTTTGCATTTCCTTTTTTGATGCAAATTAGAAAAATCTTTTTTAGTTGTGGCTGCTTAAATGCTTGGCAATTGTGGCCCTACAAAAAAAATCATGATAATCCTTTAGAAATATGAAATTTCTGGAAAGTATCTGAAAAGCTACTCAGCCTAAATCATTTGGTCTTTCCTTCAGCATGGAAAGCTGTACTTTTTGTGAGACAGGTTTTCACCATGACAGACGCATGCTCTTTCCTGTAGTGTTGATTTATCATCTGCCTGCCTTGCTTTGCCACTGCTTTTACTCATGACTGTCATAACAGAGATTGAGACCATCTCAATTTTTAAGACACAGCAGCAAAAGCCCTTCCGCAGCCCACTGGGCCTCTGGCTGAGAGGTGGTACCACTCAGGAGAAAGCAATGTCCTACTTTCTGGATTCTTCCACTCTTGTTTAGTGAGAGAACAGCGTGTTTTCTCATTTACCCATGACATATGATGGGGGGAGCAGATCCAGAGAGATTTCTCAGAGCTGCCAAATTTGATGCAGTTCTGTGAAGGATATTTCTTACCAGTGAGAAACCCTCCCATTTCTTGCTCCCTTCTCATCCCCAAAAATGTATCTGTTCCTCTCTCTAGGTCAGCCTACTTCCTGGCAGGCTCACCGCACTCCTGAAGAAGTAGGACGTTGAAGGAGAGAAAAAAAAAACATTAAATGGGAGGGTTTCATCATTCCTTAACTAGCTTCCACCAGCAAGACCAGCACCACTGGCTCCTCTTTCTCAAACTGTGCTTCCTCCTGTCTCATTTGGGACCTCTGGGGTTTCTGCTGCAACTATGGGCATACAAAGGATGCTCCTGCAGAGACCACCGGGGCAATGCTCAGGAGCCATAGGAAAAGGCTAATGGCTGCTCTGGGGATTTTGGTCCAGCAGGACCTCCTGCCGCTGGAGGCCAAAATGGTGATACCAGTGTTTTTGGCAGCTGCTGTACTAAGAAGCAGAGAGCAGCGGAGTGCAAGGTGGTGACCCTGCTAGCAAGACCCTGCTTCCAATACACCACTATGGCATCAGCTGTATGTCTGTTTAAAAGGGAGATTTTACTGCTGTGGGGCAGGAAGGAGGAGGAGGAATCACCAGGAAATGTGGAGAGCAAATAAGGAAAAAAACAAGCGAGGGAAAAGGGAAGTATGCAGCCCAGCCTGGCTCAGCTCCTCGTGAGGAGAGCCTGAAAATGGGGAGAAGGAGCAGGGAGAAGGAAGAGCTGGGGTCCAGGGGGTTGATCTTGCCTATGGTGCTTACAGGCTTGGCGTCACTTTCCTCTAATGTGGTGTCTCCCCTTCCTGCCCGACGTCGAAATGCCCAGAACAGACGGGAGCTTCCAAGTGAAAAGGCCTGCCTTTCATGCCAGAGGCACAATCCGGGCGAGGATTGTTTTCTTCCCAGTACGTCTGCTGCGCTAGACTTAAATTCACCTTGACAAAGAGCAGGCACCTGCCATTTCTTGAGAAAAAAAGTAACATGGTCTTTGCCATGGTCCCCGGGGACTGGCGGAGACAAACAGTGCAGCAGCTTGCTGGGGCGCTTGCTGTTACGGGGATAAAATGGAAAGGCAGAGGCCTATTGATGCTTGATAGAAACAATAGAAACCAACTGCTGTGGTGAGAAAGCGGCCATTTGCCGTGCCAGCTGAGGCCAGGGATGGCTGAGGGAAGGGACATGGGAGCATAGGTGGATTGGGATGCCACAGCTTCCAGTCCTGCCACACCCTGGTATGACATCCCTGTTCTGCTGTGTTTCAGGGGTTATAGATGGGGAGAGAAGCAGGGAAAGAAAAAGAAAATGAATGGTGTTGCCTGCCTTTCTTTTTATCCCTTGAAAGCTGTGCTGATATCAGTCTTTCTTGCTCCGGGCTTGAAACGTCCCAGGGAGACGTCTGGAAGCGGCTGCCCAATGTATGTTGTCCTGAATGTCGATTTTAACAATTTAGCTTCACTCAATGCAATTTCTTTCTGGAAATCTGCTTTTCTCTCTAAATTTTATTCTGCTGTGGACTTTCTGTTCTTCGAGGGAGTTCGTGTCGGCCTGCCAGAGCAAAAGTAAGGCAGATATTTTCTGGCCCGTAGCTCTGTCTGGATTATGGCTTGCTGACACTCTGAGAGGGTCTGTGTGCCTGGCTGCCTGCCCTTGCCTCCGCGGTGGGCTTTTTGCGAGATGGTGAATCCTCTCTCTGTCTCACTAAGCAGAGCTCTCAGACCTACCAACGAAATGCCATTCGTTTCGGCTTGGTGCATCAGCACCGCAGGTTGCGTAGGATTGCATTGCTGTTGGAGAACGACGTCAAGTCCAGGGGAGTGTGTATGGCAGAGTGCACTTTTCGGTCAGGCCTTGCCAAGCTGCAGTGCAAATTCAGCATTAGGCAGACATCAGTGAAATCTGCAGATCCAGGCTTTTCCCCAAAGCTTTACATCATTAAGCTTCAAGCCTCGTTCGTTATTTGCTAACTAGATCTGTTCCCAACACCGAGCGGGGACAGGAGTGTATGGGCACTGTTGTTCCTCAGCTGTTTAGCCTCAATAATTGGGTGTTGTAAGGGATGGAGGATTGATAGGGAGCTCCATGCATCGTCACATACCACCAAACACTCCAGAGATACTGTTACAAACTTAGAACTAATCGTAGAACACTGACAACCATGAAAATAAGGGAAGAGTAAAGATTTGGGGGTTTGGTCCTTTCAACAGGTATTACTACATGAAATTCTTGGAGGGCTATAAAAAGTGGGCAATGGTCCATTCTGCTCATAGCTGTGGCCAGTCTCTGTTGATTTGATGGAAGAAGGTGAAAAAATATCCCAGAAACCATGCTATATGTTAAAAGATCGGAGTTTAATGAAGAAAATTGAGTTTCTTCTGGTCTGTTAGGTGACCAGCAGAAGTTCTGAAGTATGGGGATAATACCCTATAACTGTTGCAGATCACTGGTGGGTGATGGTCTCCTTCCAAGTTCCTTTGGAGACTTCATGACATCAGGGATTTCAGGATTCAGCTCAAAAGCTCAATTCTCTGTTATATCATCCCTTTCATAAACTTACAGGGCAAGCTAAAAGAGAGAAGACAACTGTAGTGAGAGGATGGCTTGTATCAGACATAGCTGGGGAAAAAAATCACAAAAACGATCAGCTTTTCTTCTGATGTCTTTTCCTGTGCTTTGATGAACAGTTTATGTAGCTGATGACAAAACCACAAAACCCACGATACCAGCTCCTATAGTAGCTGCTCTGTAAGGCTCATTGCTAGGTAAGAGCATCGACTTTGTGGAGAGAAGTCCTGCAGCCCACTCTTTGGGAGCATACATTGGGCTGTGGAAGTGTGTGAGGAAATCACAGCAAGCATGTCTTCCCCCTAGCCTGCTTGTAACAACTGGTAAAGCAAGTGGTATAGCTGATAGTCTGGAGAAAAATGACTTCTTGGTTATACCTTTGTTGCTCTGTAGGTAGTGTTATAAGGAGAAATGAGTAGATGTCAAAATTACCTTACTGGTTATTTACACATTCATACCCAGATTTCATACATGAGTTTCCAATCAGGCATATTGTTGTGGTTTAGCCCTAGTCATCACACAGTTTCTCGCTCACCCTCCCCCTCCCCAGTGGGATGGGGGAGATAATTTGGAAGAAAGGAAAACTCGTGGGTTGAGATGAAGACAGTTTACTAGAATAGCAAAGGAAAATTACAATAATAACAAAATATAAGGATACTAAAATATACAAAATGAACAATGCACAATTTTTCACCTCCTAATGACCTATAAAGCCTGTCCCAAGAAGTGATCACAGAAACAAAACCGAGCAGCAAGCAAAGGAGGGAAAGAGTCAGCAAGATAGAAAGAGCAATGCCAGTGAGCGAGAGATGCCCTGACTGCGGGCAACCCCCACTTATATACTGAGCATGACGTTCATGGCATGGAACACTCTCTTTGGCCAGTTTGAGTTAATTATTCTGGCTCTGTCCCTCCCAACTTCCTGCACCTGCACATTAGTGAGACCTGGAAAGCTGGACAGTGCCCTTGGTCTCATTAGCAACTACTCATCAGTGTGTTTATCAACATTCTTTACACCTAAAACACAAAACACTTTGGCTACTGAGAGGAAAATTAACTCCATGCCTGCTGAAAACAGGACACATATTTATAGGAACTGTGAATTTAAAGTGAATATTAAGAGGAAAACTAAAACCTTTAAATGCAAGCATTTACTGGCATCCTGCCTCTGAGAACCACTGTGACAGGGAGACGTGAACCAAGTAACTTGTGTTCCAGTAATAACTAGTTGAATCTGGCCAAACTGACATATCAGATGGCTGTTCAAATTGCTTATGAGCCATGTTCAGTTGAGAACAAAAATGGTAGCAAAATTCCTCCAGTATCTGCCATAGAGATATGTAGAGAAACACATCAATAGTAGGTAGAAAATGATTTTTTAAAAAATATGGTATTGACCAAAAAGAGGGGAATATGCGAATATGCACATGTGTTATTTTTTTCAGAATTCTTTAGGAACTACAAAAAAAAAAAAAAAAGTGGCTTAGGGACAGACAGGGACAGATTGCAGACAGAAGACATCAAAATTTGTTACATAAATTAAAAGCTGTGAAGTACTTGCTCAGCTGTATTCAATCCTCTGCTGTGTAAGAAGAAAGCAGGATAATGTACTTGATTCTTCTACCAGTTTACTACTTAAACAGATTCATTCAGACAGTGAGACCTTTCTTTTACTGGAGAATAAAGGGAGCGAAAGAGAGAAATCTCTGGTCGATACATCAGGTTTTCCATCTGATTTGTTCCCAGTACATGGGAAAAACATAGCAGATTGCATGTTGTATTTACTAAAGAACACACATATGCATTTAAATCACTTACAGCTTCCTTTTTTATGATGCAATTGTGAATTATGTTCTTTTTGCATTTGTAATTAGAGGGCAGAACAGATGTGAAAGCTTAGTTTAAAATGATATGTCCATTAAAATAACCCAGACTACCGAGTAATTGTTCACTATAACGGGGGAATGTGCCCATTGTAATAGTGTTTCTGTTCCAGTTCAATATATTGAAGGGACACAAGTTGTCAGCAAATGTTGTTTAGATTGTGAAAGTTTCTGAAACTGGGTGGTACTGGACTAGTTTTTGTTTGGTTTGGAGTAAAAAAAATAAATTATGCCAATACCACCATTCCTTATTCTGGTGCAAAGCATCAGACTCACAATTTATATTTGTGAGAAGTTCCCTGGTTTTTCATAAGAAAGCTTTTGTTTTCCTCACCAGGGCTTTTACTCGCAATGCCACTCAGGCTACAAAATATTTTAAAATATTAACTATCAGGCTTTTCATTTTGAACCAAGATTAAACAAGGACTCAGATTTTGATCAAAGACAGCTGCCCGTAATCTGTAGTTATGCTTGATTGAGATAGGCTCTGACAGCCAACATAACAATAGGCAGACCATTCTTTAACATATTAACCCTTGTGACCTAATTAGCCATCCAAAAAATGCAAATAAGATCCTCAGCAACCTCTTTAACCATTCGCTTCTCAATGACATTTGATTTTCCTTTTGCAATGTCAGTGCGCTTGTGTTAAAATTTTAAAGATGTTTAGCCTTTCTGCAGAACAGATGCACGCGTTAAGCACTCGCACGGCTCTAATTGAAAACCTCTGTCTTTAGCCACCAGTGCTCACAGCAATATTTGCAAGCTCAAGGTTGAAGATCTTGGCTAAACAGAATGTTAACCATCCCGACTACATCGTTTACACATTTGCTGATGATCGGTAAATACAGTTGAAATGGTAAACAGAGAATGGGAGGTGGCAGTGAGGGAGCAGAAGGAAAAGAAGAGAGGAAGGAGGAAAGGAAAAGCTGAAATCACGGTGCCTTATTTAGTTTTGAAAAAAAAATCTGTATTTCTCTGAGACATTTCAAAAAAGCTTAAGAGAGATAATTCACATTACACAACAGAATATATAAGAATGAGACTAAATCCCTCCAAGTGAATTGATTTTTTTTTAACTGGCATTATGTTATTTGTGCATGTTAACTGTAGTATATCTTCAGCATCTGTCTTCTTCCCTCTTCCCCTTTGAAAGCAAAGTCATAACATCCACTGAAAGTTAACCCTAGTCTGCTCTGATCAAGGAGATTTAGATCAATATCTGCACAGGAAGCTGTGAATTCGGTTTACAGTGATTCCCATATGGTCAATTATTGCCCCTAACTTATTCTAGTGATGTGCTTATTTGCAAATGCTGTTGCACCCCTTCCGTTAGGTTTTGTAGTGACCCACGGAGCAAAAGTACCCATTGGTTTGTTGGTTGTCTGTGTTTTTCATTTTTTTTCCCCCTTTTCTCTTTCTCCACCTCCGCATCGTGCCTCCCACCAGCACTCTGGGTTTGCACATGGTTCTTCTGTGAGTCGGGCAGGAAGCCCTCCATACCAATATGCCTATTATTTCTTTATCACATAAGCTCAAATATATTGTGTGCCTGTTCCTTTGGACCGGGTAACAGAGGAGTCATGGAATAGAACCTGATATTCGCTCAGTGTGTGTTAGCTTAAAATGCTCTGTTGCTGAAATAAACATGAAACGCCCTGTAGTCTAAATTGTTGATGTAGCTGGTTTGGGGACTCTCAAAGACATGTATTTCCTAAAAATTTGAGTGTATGGTAAAGCATACATTAGTGCAAGCACAAAGCATGACAAAACTTCCACTGGCATTCACTGCAGAGACCAGCAGATGAAGTCTTACAAGAAGTACAGAATAAATCAAAACACAATGAGCAACATCTCATGCGTCCAGCCCTCAAAAAATCTCTAGAGATACTTGTCTTTTCATCTGCTCTTTGATTTTTTGAGAAAGGAGGTCTCACTCGCTCACTTTTTTCCTGGCTGAAGATTTACTTTTTGCTTTCCTTTTTATAAAGCAGAGGCTGAAACTGCTGACACAACTGCGTGATTCAAAAGTACTGGGATTTCGAGAGAAATCCCAAGTATCTCATCATTGGCAAGAAACTCACAGGAGCGTCTTCAGCTGAAGACATTCGTGATTTTTATAGTGGGACTTGTGACACACTCGAGTGTGTATCTACCCAAGAGCGGCCGCCACGATTGCAGTGTACCTGGGCTGGCTTTATTCATGCTATCCGGAGATGCTCAGCAGGAGCTGATCTGTCTCTTGCTGTCTGTGGGGCAGCTCTGCCTCCACACGGCTGCTGGTTTAAAACTAGCTTGGACCGTGGGCAGGACTCGGCGTCTTTGTTGTGACTGCAGCACAGACACATATTGTGTTTCTTCGCCTAAAAGAACAGAAGACAAATGGGGATTTGCGGCAATCTGCATTAAGAGGTTTATTCACTGTAAGTGTTAATGATAACTGGAGAAAAATAACATGCCAGAGCGTGGTGGCAGCTTACGCTGTCAGAGAACACATCTCATCACACCTCTGACCAACACAGCTGTGCTGTCAGAACAGGATGGAGTTGGCCTTCGTCGGGGAAGTGAATGAGAAAAGAAGACAGCAGCCATCGGCAAATGGTGCCAGAAATGCCGAGCTCTTGCTTGATCACGACTGTAACGTTGACAGCCCGTGCCCCCCCAGCAAACTTCTGCCCCTCTTTTGGAGGTCTGTCACAAGACCCTCTCATCCCCCGGACAGCCTAGGCATTTCCAACCATCATCCCAAGGAGCACTCACACAGAACGTGTGCGCCCTGACTTGTGTGGTTTGTGAGTTTAGTACAATCTTTCCCACAGAGGGAGGAAAACCACAATGAATGCTCAAGTGCACAGAACGAGAGTGGGCTATAATATTAATTTTAAGACTGTGACAGGATTAGGTACAGATCTGTAGCTTTGCCAGCTTTAGAGGAGCCAAAATCTGCCATGACTAATTCACTGATAAGTCTATTGCCGTTTCTTTTCCCACTTTTTTTTTTTTTTAAATAGGCTGAGTTGGATTTTAAAAAAAAGGAAATGAATTACTGCAGCAGTGTGCTGAGTCAACTATCCTTATAAGTTTCTTTTGCAATTGAAGGCTCAGACATAGCAACGTTTTACTTCTTAAGGTCTTATCACCAGTGTTGCTACCTCCATGTCACAGCCACGATTAGCAGTGGAGACAATAGAAAAGGCAGCAGAGGTGGCAGGAGCACAAGGGTTGTCTGCATCCTCAAGGGGAAATACTCCGAGGAAAACGATCCCTCAGGATACATTAAGTGCTTCTCCAAGGGTCAATGGAGTGAGAAACATTGCAGTGCAGCTTTAAGTCAGTAAAAGTTGACAGCAACTTGAGTGGTGCTTTTTGGAGGGAGAAAGCAGCAGGACAAGGAGATGATGTAATGAGATGTAATGGCTGGGGAGTTGGACTAGATGACCTTTAAAGGTCCCTTCCAACCCAAACTATTCTATGATTCTGTGACTTCTTCTTAAAGTTACTGTTGGAGGCTAATAGTACATTCAGTCAGGGCAGTAAACCACTCTCCATTCATGAATTTAGGTAGTATAAGGAAGAAATGGAAACATTCCTACTGTTCTGCTGGCTTGTAAAAAATACCAGGGCTTGATGTGACCTCCATCACATGGTGAAATTGCTTCTGCCGTCCATGCTCGGGAGGCACAAAGCTCCTCCAGGAGCCGGTCTGGAGCCCAAAGAGCCACTGCAGCTCTACAGAACATGTGTGTCTTATGTGGTGGGCTGGACCTCGCAGACCTGGCAAGAGGCCGCAGCTTACAGGGGAAAGAGCAGTTGCTGATAGCCCCACCATGATAAGTCTGCGGGCCCTGATACATCACAGGTGAGTGCTGCCACTGTCAGAAGGGGAAACGAGAGTTTGTGGAGAGCTGGCTGGTAGGATGTGGTTTCCAGCAACAGGAAGGGCAGCAGCACAGGAGTAGGGAAACACCTTTTTGCCTCCCTTCACATCGGGGAAAGTGAGCTGCATTCTTCCCCTTTACTGGGGAGAGCTGATGGGCAGCTGAGCCTCAGGGCTGTGGGACAGCAGGAAGACAGCCCGCCATCCCTCTGCAGGAGATGACAGACTGGCTTCCCAGCTCTGAGCACCAGGCTCTTGTTGAGTCTAATTCCACTGGTGTTGCCTGTGGGGAGATATGGATTGGATTTTTCTGTACACTTGTGGAGGGAATTTTAACCCTTATGGGACAGTAGTGTTCTGCTGTAATAACTCTGAATAAATAGCTATCTTTAGTTCTTCCTTTTTTTTGTCCCTAGTTCTGCATTTTTTAATCTTAATTTTACCTCTGCTTTGTCCTGGAATAAATGTTTATCTGGGTCTTCTGTTGCTCCTGGATTGCCTAACATTGTCTGCATGGCTAAATCCTTGACACTCTTGCAGTGGAGTTATGGAGCATCAAAGACCAGGCAACTAATCCCAAAATGTGGTGATGAGATCCAGGAGAGAAAGAAACATGAAGCAAGGGCGCAGGAACCAGAGCTGCACAAGGGAAGGAAGCTCTCAGCTGCCAAGCGATAGTGCTTTCTTCTTTTAAAATTTACTATCAGTGATGTATCTATGGTTCACCCGAATTTGCTCATTTAGTAATGTGTATAACCACAAATATGTTGGCCCAAAGAGATTACAAAACTGATGTTTCTGGACTTCAGTGGTGTTTGCTCAAATTATTGTCCGTGCCAGCTTTACACTTTACGTGCAACAGAGCCACTGGCAAAAACCTCAGTTGTTCTCAAGAACTTTGAGAGCAGGCTCAGGCCACCACTCACCAGTGGATTGTGAACTTGGGGGAAAGGTGTGTGTTCACGGCGCACCTACAGTGACAATTACCAGCTGTCACAAGGACATTTGGACGTAACTTTTCGGCTATGGAAAGGAAAGCAGGCTGGCTGCCTGTGCTATACAGAGCAAAAGCCAAACAGCTGGGTAATCCCAGGAGCACGAGGTGTCCTTCATCTTTACAGCTGCTTCTGAGATGACTTTGAAGCCAAAAGTGTAGGTTTTGGATAGGGAAAAGTGTTTTCATTTCTCCTCTCCTCTTAACTAGAAGTACCACATTGCAAATACCTACAGAACCAAACATGCAAGAGGGTAGTATGTGCCTGACTTTGTACTAAAATCTTTCCTGACAGTTACAGAAAACAGCTGTTGCCCTATAATGATACAGGCATTTTTAAGTCCCATTTTTTTAAACACTGCTATATAATAGTTACTTCCCCTTAATTTTTCCGTTTCATTGTCACTGTTTGACAATTGTTATGTTCTATATTTTCATTGATTTGACATTTCTCACAATAGCTAGAACAAAAGTGATTTGTTTAAACTGTAGGAGGTACCATGCATTAATAGCTCACATCTAACGTGTTCCTGTTAAGTGGAAAGACAAATCATCTTTTTTATGAGTAACGGTTTTACCTTGGAATATTTCAGCGTGAGCAAGGACAGCCCTGGACACCTACGGTGTCTCAATCGGAGGGTGACAGACATTGCAACAGCATACACCCTGCCTTCAGTATGCTGCTGTCAGTCACTGGTGACTGAAGCTATTCATGGTCCATAATAATGCACAGCTGCTGTGCAAGAGAAATACCACCGCTAAACAAACATGGTGCGGTGCTAATAATTTAATTGGTTGTAGACGTTCTTAAAGTTCTGATACTTTTCTTTTCAGGAAGAGAGATTATTCTTCTTTCCAGTATGTTAAAGTGATGTAATGGACTGTTTGTGTAACCCTCTTCCATGCAAATCATCTTTCTTGTGGACTTCTCTGGGACTATTTCAGGAGCAAAGATACCAGCACGGTGGCTTTCCATGTTAAATTTTAAAGGTCCCTTCCAATCCAAACTATTCTGTGATTCTATGATGTTTACTGTTAGCAATTTGGAAACACACCAGAAAATGGTGGTTTTAAATTTCTCACAATCAGGTTGATGGTGAACTTTAAAAAATATGAGAGCAGGGATATGTTGTGTATAACCAAGCAACTAAGTGAGAAATAGTTTTTAATCAAAGTATTAATCAGTTCACTGGGCAAAGGTTAGGGATATACAACAGCAGGGGCAATTGCTTCAAAACAGAGCTTCTGGAAGTAAAAGGGCTATACCCATTGGGCAGTCCTTCCCTCCACTGTCTTAAAGTCAGAAATACTGTAGAGTCCCCCACCTTCACTGCAAGTGAAGGGCTTGGTCAGAGTTCCCAGTGAGGAGTCTGTGTTTGATTTCAGAAGGAGTGGGATGGGGTCTAGGTAATTAAGAAAGCAGTTACAGCCCTGTTAGAAAAATAGCTCAGGACTAAAGATTGTGTTCTTCTTGGGATGAACTCTTGCCCTTTTGAAGTCTGTGGCAACTTTGACACTGTCTTCTTTATGACTGAGATTTCACCACTAATATTATTTAACCCATGTTCCATTAAAAATAAAAAGAAAAGAAAAGAAAAAGCCTTCCCCTCCTTTTTTTCATATACTCATGCAATATGCCCACTTGCACATGAAGTGTTTTCGGTAACTCTTATTTCTTGCCTTTGGGCTTGATTTCAAAATATTCAAATATATTTGGCTTTTGTAACTTTCACTAATTAAACCATCTAAAGCAGATGGAATTACAGAAATTACAGGGTTTAAAATATCATCCTAATTGGTTTACGATCTATGTGACACTACAGTGCCATTCAGACTGTGTAATGTATAAGGACTGCACAAAGGAGAAATCTTGCCAATTAATTTTCTTAAACTCCATTATCTGCAATTTTCCCTTCCTTATAATCCCTTTTCTGTTAAGCTTTTCCTGGTGTCCTTGTTGCTGCTGGAAGGCAGAAAGCATCCCATCGTCATATTGGGACTCTTCCTGTTTGCTGAAAAACAAATGATTTATTTTTCAAGTGCAACAGAATAGAATAAGTGAATAATAGAATAAGAATAAGCGAACTTAAGAGGAACCAGCAGCTAAATGCCGTGGAGTTATAGAAAAAGCCTAATGCATATCAGAAATGTAAAATGGTCATTGTGCACTCTGACATGTTTTCAAATGGTGAGGATTTGAGAACAGGTAGAGAAAGGTCCTGTTTTTTGAGAGCATAATCATGCGAAGTTATAACAATACCGTCCTTCTCATCCACAGAAGAAAAAAAGAAAATCCTTCTGTTTCTTTAAAGTATCTCATTTTGCCATTTAGACATGATTTTTAAACTCACGATTCCCTTTTGTTGCCATGGTAACGGGTTTTGGCCCTCATGGTGACAGAAAAGTGTCTCAGTTCTTGTTCCTCTTTGAACGCATATGTTTCTGCGTATAGCTGTGCAGGCAGAGGGAAGGGAGGTGTGAGGAGATCACACCTTCCAGAGCAAGGTAACTGCCTGTGCCAAACCAAGGCTGCAACTGAGGAAATAGCCTGCAGCAGGGACAGATTTATCCCCCCCTGATCCCTGCGTGGACTCATTCAGACTCCAGCTCTAATGATGCCAGATAGGTTCACTCCCTCCCGACTCCTCTCCCCCTGGCACCCTCCCCTCCTTTTCCTAGGTGACATTTTAGGGACTTTTTATATATGAAGCAAGTATTTGAATGAAATCTGGTTTTAGGGGATTCCTACAGAGCTGGCTGCTAGCATCTTTGGGAGTTGCAGGGTTCAATTAAGAGAACCAATCATCTGGTTTTAAAGCTTTAAGAAAAAAAAAAAAACAACAACCTCTATAGAACAGAAAAGCAAGAAGGAAGGAAGGAAAAAAGAAAAAGTGGACAAAAAGTAATGTTAAATAGCATGGAGCATGACTAATGGCACAAGCATGTTAAAATCATTGGGAAAATGTCCTTGGAAGACAAATGAATTTTCAGCAGAATAATTAACTTAATTAACAAATTTGCATGCATATTCATCAGGCTATTGAAGTCTTTCCAGCACAGCTTGATGAGCATTGGTGTAATAATTGTCTCATTTACATTCTGCAATCTACTACAATTTGGGGCATGCAAAAAAAGCCGACCTCTTCCCTTTGACTTTCTTTAGGACCCTGACCCTCTTAATAAACACATGAAAACAACATGTAGTGTCCATTGCTTAGCCCTGCTTTCCACCTTTTATCAGAAAATCTGCTCCCACTCTGTCACGCTTTCCTCCCTTTCACTCCCCTCTTCCTTTGCTTTTTTTTTTTCCCTTTTTTTTTTTTTTTTTTTTTT
>WHYT01017079.1:15276-47442 GCA_009806455.1 Tetrax tetrax | reverse complement strand
AAAAAAAAAAAAAAAAGAAGCAAATATATTTTTACATATTGCAGGCATATGGCCACAAGACCAGCAGAAATATATTTAATTACTGATCTTGTGCGTTAAGCAGAAATAATGTACCAACAGCAGTATCTTTTTTTTTCCCCTTAGATTAAAAAAAAAAGTAAATTAAGGGAGGCCTCTAGAACATAGTTGGTTAATTGTGTTGCATTTCAGCTCCATTTACACTTCTTACCCCAATTTTACAATCATTTGCAAATAGAATCTGATCGCTCTATTTTAGACTAGCATGATTATTCCAGCATGACTTTCTTTTTGGATGTAGATGGGCATTTTTAAATGCAACTAGGCCATTTACCAGCCTTTTTGTTGCCTTGTTTTAAATCAAACACTTCACTCATGCAACACAGAGTCCCTACATTGCTTACAGCTAATATTAGGTGCAAATGCAAACTGTATTATAACTGAGTTGACTGGTAAGTAGAGGTGTCTGAATATTTTGTACCAAATGACAGCGGAAGTCTCACCATGGTATGTGTGTTTCAGGCTATGTAACAATACTGTGCCAGCTATTTTCCTCAGAACCTACACTCATAGTAAAAATGTGTTCCCTGACTGCTGGTTACAAGGTTCACTGGTATAAAAATGAGGGGCCTAAAGCCAGATGAGTATGGAAGATAAAGACGTTGGTCCAGAGTCATGATGCAATCTCCCAAACCTGTTAGCGTCTGTGTGCCTCCCCATTAGTTCTGAGATGCCCATGTGCCTAGGAGTGTGCTTGCGCCCTGCACTACAGGTCCAAGCAAGGTAATACTGATTTCCAGCTTATTGAAATGCAAAGATCCAGAAGCATCTCTCTTTTCCACTATTTCTGTCTCTTCAGTGGCTTCATCCAGACAGGTATGTTATGAGTATGCCTCATGAATATCAACAGGACTGAACCTTTCAGCAAACGCTGTTGTGGCCATTTTCTTCTAAAATAATGCTGCTGCTGGGTTTTATGCAGCAAATCAGAGTTCTCAACCTGGGACAACCTGGTTGTCCCTTCTCAGTCTGATGAGATTCAAAGCCATCACCACCCAAGCAAGTGCTCTAACCAACTGTTTGTAGACTGTTTTGGCAGGAGAAGAGGACATCTCTGAACCTCTCCTGTTGGAGTTACGCTGTAATCTCTAGGCACTACCTAAATATCTTAAGTATATCTATATAAGAGTAATGAAGTTATCAAGGTAAGACCTCTTTCAAGAACATAAGCTGCACTAACTCAGGTGATGAAGGTGAATGCCACCATCAAAGTAAAACAAGAATGAGTTAGAAAACGTTTAAAATTAAGACATCTTAATTTTCTAGGCTATTTATGATCCATTCAAGTACACAAAATACCAAGGCACCAGCCAAAAGTTAAAACTTGGTCTTGTTTGGCTTGTGCAGAAGAGATTAATCTTTTTATCTCGGAACAGTGCAGCATATCCTTACCAGACCTGAGTTCTTGCTTTACAAGTATTGGATGAATTTCCAAAGACTTTCATATGAAGCTATTAATTAGCTTGTCAATTAAAATTAGTTAAAAACAGAGTTATTTACAAAATTAAGCACCTATGTCAGTATTTCCTTTGTCCCAAATGTCCTAACAACATAATAACAGTCATTTAAAACTTTTCACATAAAGCTAATTCGGATTTGTGTTTAGGCTGTGTTTGAAGAAATTAGGCTGTAATTAAGCAAAGTTATTTACATTTATTCTTTCTAATTGTGATGATTATTATAGGCTATAGGTGTGCCTTGTTCAACATTTTTATAACTCTTAAATAGAGTCTATGTAATACAACTAATCTGCCAAGAACCTTATTTCCACTGATGTTAATTTGCTTGCAGCAGTTTTACTGATTTCAGTGGCTTCAAGGAAAATGATGCATGTCAAGACAGAGTTGCCCGGTCCATTTGTCACTGCCCTTTATGACTATATTGCTATACCAAACAGGTGATTCGAAGGCTCTCGCAACCCTGCTGCTTTTGCATTCCTACAAATTGAGGCAGTAGCACTAGAGAGAATTGAGGAAGGCTCAAAGGGAAGAGACACTGAGATATACGTACCGCTCTGGACTGTTAAGGCATTGAAATAACCCTACCTCAGTCCTGTGATCACAAAGGGAAAGAAAATCAATTTTTTTTTTCCTTGAAGAGATAATCTAATCTGAAATACAACAAGAAGATATCAAAAATGTTGTCTTCGGGCAAAGTGGGGTTGTTTTTTGAGTGTTCTAACTTGAGTTCTTGTTTTGCTAAATTAATCATGTGGATTTGTAGCATATAGTTTAAGGATAAGTGGAATACTAAAATATTTTATTTATTAGTAATTTTACCTTCTTACACTAATTGGAAGTTTCAACGACTAGGCTGAAATAAAAACACTGGCCAAATGTTTATTTTGATACAAAATTTTTATTTTGGGACTCTGTAACACTTCTCAAAAACATATATATATAAAAGCTAAGTTATTTTGAAATTAAAACCTCAGTTAAAAGAACAATCAACATATTTTGTATTGAAGTTTTGAAGCAAGCATTTCAACTTTTCAGGAAAAAAAACCACTTTTGCCAGCTGAGGCTGTTCATGAGCTTCAACACAACCGTGAACAGGGTTCTGTGGGGCTTTTTTGTGGTTCTCAAGCTGTGGTTTTAATGTATTTTCTATTCAGAGAATGAAAATTCCCAGCTCTGAAGCTGAGTCTGGCAGACGTGCCCAGTACCAGAGGGGGAGTGAGCCTGGGGACTGCACTGGAGCTCAGGATTTCTCCACTCCTTGTCCCAGCAGCACACTACAAACCCAAGACTCCAGCATTCCTTCTCCTTTACTCACCCAAGAAAAAAAAAAAAGAGCTGCTCATTTTACACCCTATAGGATAAAACTCACCACCACCTACCATGGCTGAGGCCATGAAATACAATCAGCTATGAGCCCAAGTTACACATCATTACCACTCACCTTCTCTTAAGCAGGACAGGCCTAAGAGGTAGGTGAGGGTGAGGAGAAAGGACAAGAAGAAAAGCTGCTGAGAGATGCCCCAAGCAGAGCAGAGACCTTGCATGTCTTTGATGCTCTGCTCCCTCTCCACATGCTGATGTCAACAGGAGAGCTGGGGCAACAAGGGAGAAAATAGCGTTGGAGTACAGACTCCCATGGAGGTGAAAGAAGAGTTTTGCCCATCATCTCTTTCAATGTCAATTCCTTTGCTCCCTATGTCTACCAAAGCATTTTCCTTTTATCTCTAGCTAATTAAAAATTTCACTTCGTCACTATCATGGCTTCATCTTCCTATTCACTTAGTGAAATTAAATTTTTAAGAGTTTCATTTGTTGAGTACATCATGTTTTGTAGAATAATGTTTGGGTTTTCTAAAGTATGAAGCATAAGTTTATTAGGAAGCAGGAGAGACCAGTAGAAATCATGTCTGCTAATTTTGTGTAAGAGAAGGAAAGGGGATCACTTTGCATCCTCTGCATGGTGTCAGTTGGTGCTTTATTTCATATGCACATGATTATCTGAATATACCTTTCTATTTAAAAGGAGTTACTTAACAACTAATGTGTGGTTTATAATAGTGAGGAAAATAGGGGTACTGTAAATGTGTGACTGGCCATTTGGATTTAGCCCAAGGTGCTGTCAAATAGAGAATACAGGTCTCTCTTCATAAATGGATCAGATGTTATACTGATTACAGCCATATCGCTTGTCCCATTTGTGGGATGTGCTAGATTTACTATAAGGCATCTTCAAGATGAGAAGGGCTATGGGTATTCAACATCACTATTGTTATGAGTATTTTTATGAGTATTGCCTATTTTACAACAAGGGTATAGATTTGACAACGCTAGGCAGCCTTGCTATAGATCTTGTTATTTATCTGACTTCTAAAATATTCCTGACAACAACTTCTCTGGTTTGCAGCTGTGAACGGTTAGTGACATGAATTGTGATTCCTTGTACTTTCTGAGCTGCTAGAATACACTCCTTACCGCTAGCTTGAGTGTAGTCCTTGAAAACACACTCTAATTCATTGTTTAACTTGCTGCTTTTCACACTGTCTTTCAGTGTTTCTAGCTGGACATGTTCTGTCTGCTTAATACCTGCTGGCATGGTGTTGAGTATTTTGACAGCTAAAAGGAGTTTACTCTTTTCACCAGCCCCTTACTTGAGACCGAATTTGGGTATTCAGTACCAAAAATCACTCACTTGATCTTGATCAATTGATGAGCTAAACATTCCTTGGTCTGCTTAAATATTCTTTCTAGCATCCTGTGTGATTATCAGGAAGCAATTTTTAAATGTGATGGCTGCAGCCTCCCTTCAGATTCTGCAGCTCAGGGCCCATTTCTCCATCACTTTAAATAGTATTTACCCAGGATTTGGCTGGGAAGCTTGAGCATGAGGCAGCACCATCTCGACTGCTGGCTGCTTCTTACTGCCGCTTCTTACTGCCATTGCCTTCCTACTGCTGTCAAAAATTCGGAGGCACTACCAGCTTACCTAGCAGGAACATTTAAGGGTCAGCTTGAGGAGTTGGGCTTTTTGCTACAGTAAAGAGCAAGATTTGGAATGGGTTTGGGGATGCTGGTTGACCAGGGCAAAACTGGGCTGCAGACTGTTCTGACAATTACACATTCAGCTTTCAGCGTTAAGGAAATTTCTTTGCACTATTTAATTTAGTAGTATAGTAAGTAGCACCTTAATTGCCTGTTTCATTCACTGAATAATGAAAATAGAAGGTGGTAGCCAGTGAACGGATAGTAGAAGCAGAGCTTCGGGGTTGCACACAGGCAGTCAAAAATCAGGATTCAGGTGCCCGTAAGGAAAACACATGGTAGTCTGGTAGATTAGATGGCCTACACCCTCCACTGGTGTAAACATTTATCTATTGTCAGCAACAAACCAGAACATCAAGCCCTTTCCAGAGCTTCGTATCTCTGTTTAATGCAAAAATAAAAGCCTCCAGCAACAGTAGACACAGTCTTCAGGTTACAAGAAAATGGGTCCTTTAGAAGATGCCTGACTTACTCAACAGCAAATTGAGTAGTAGGCAGCTTCTCAGACTTCTTGGTAGGATTTTTTTTGACACCATACTTTGTGCATTCTTGTCATGCATTGCCAACATGCCATATGCTTACAACACATGGTAAAAGCATGGGTAAGAAAATGTGATTGTGACATGTAAAGACAACTCTGGATCCATAATACTTTTGAGCTAAAATACATTTGTGCATTTGTTATATAAGTTTAGAGGCTTTTTTTTTTTATCAAGTGCTTTGGATGTATATCACTGGAAAGGACAGAGCGATTCCAACTTAGCAGACTCCATACAAAGAGAACAAGGCCTGTATCAAGTGGCTAGCAGTCAAGATTTCAAGGCTGTAGTCCATAGTTTGCCACTGATTCTCGGAAGTTGCTTGAGTGCCCTTTGTCAGTTTACTACTCTGTAAAAGCAGATTTCACTAACTGTAAATTGTTTAAAAATTACATCTGCATACCAAAGAACTGAAGTGCTGTATTTATGATTTAATTGTGCAACAGCCAGGTTAAGTCTCCTGGTTCTCTGTATATAAAGAGTGGCAGCTCCTATCTCAAAGAGCATACAGCATAAAGATATAAGATAGAAAATGATTTGGAGAGAAAAGGAGTTAATGAGAGGTAAAAAAGATTTGCCTAAGGTCAGTTATGCAGCACTCCATGACAGATCTGGAATAAAATCCAGGTTTCCTGTATTCCTGATCAATTTCAGACTCATTAGACCTTGCTGTCTTCAGCTATCACTGTTACTCCTCTCCCTGGAGAACCGGGGAGCTTAGCAGCTGTCCTTGGGTAGCGGCGTATAGGGCAGGCTCCTCTTCAGAACTTGTTGTAAGAGTTTGTCTTTCCAAACATGCCATTGATACACCCAACTCCACTCAAGAAAAGTAGGTGATAGAAGAAAATGCACAAGAAATTACAGCTTCCTACTGACACAGTTAGGAAGATGGTCTCCATCGGCTCTGTCTGTGATTGAGCAGAGAGAGAGAGATCCTTTCATAGGGATATTAAGCGAAAGAACATAGCTAAGGTGCCTAAGTCAAAAGGTCTTACGTGTATAGGTATTTGTAAGTGTGGACACTAAAGCTTGGAAATTACTTGATATAGTTGATTGAAGAACATTATATTACTTATCAGCACTAAAGATGTTAGTATGAAGGCAAGATTACCTGCAACCAGCCAACATGCAGACTTCTCAGAGATGACGCTTTTGTCACAGACATCCAGGCAGAAGACACTGCAAACTCAGTTCCTTGTCTCTCTCTTTGCCTCCCCCTTCTCTCAGCAGGCCACTGGGCTCATCACAATCTCAGAGAAGAGAGAAAGGAAGGCTACACTTCATTTATCATCCCTTCAAACTTTAAAACCCAAGCGGTCCCTCAGATCAGACACGTTTGATTTAATTCATTCATCTAACAATAGAAAACAGAGCCAAGGCTAACATACATTTTAGTTCATTTGCCGTGCCCCCAGAGGGTTTATAATGGAGTTTGCTGATACCTTGTTGGCAATGATGGTGAAATACTCCAGACTTTTACCTCCAGAGATTTCAACATTCATGCTGACAGGAGTGCAAATATAAAAAATCACAGGACTGATGTCTTCACTTCCCTATCTGCATTCCTAGGGCTTAATACATTTACTCACGTGCAGTTTCAGGGCTTGCTTAAAGAAACACTACTGAAAATACTGAATATATGAGTATGCTTCTCCGTAGCTGATGAGAGAGAAGGTTGTGAACAACTGGTGCTGCTCATGGCCAAAATCTGCAATGCCTTTGTCAGGAAAGGGAGCTTCCCATCCTCCCTCAAAACATGGAATAATGCAACCCACACTGAAGAAACTTATTATAAGTACATCAATCCCAGCTCCAGGTCGTTTGTGCAGGGTGCCTTCCAAAAACAGTGGCGGGTGCGCTTTTGTCCCATGAGGATATGAATTTTGTACCTCCAGAATCTCTATATGCAGGTATTAGAAAAATGTTAGGTGAAATAAACTCAACCAATGGAGATATACAGGTGACAAGCAAAGCCCTCATTCACCTTTCACTACACATGGCCTTGCATTTTCTTCTATGGTGACCCATTGCTTTAGGATAGTGTTGGCTGAAGTGATGTTTGAGAAACGGCATGACTTATGAATATTTGTAGAGTTTTCTTGGAAAGGTTTCACATAACCTCATTTTTCAGCATTGACTTTTAACATTTCTGCTTGACATCTGGATGTGTTGGCCAGTCTTTACTTAAACATGTATCTGTCACTTTTGATCGAGCACAGTGTACACATACGATGTGGTCTGGTATTCAGGAAACCACCAACAGGACACAAGACTGGAACATATTTGAAAAGGCATTGTATGGACACTAGGCACTTTCCATGCCAGGTGACTTTGTGAAGAGCAAATCTATTCTCAATTCTTGACCCCATGTATTCAAGGTGCTCAGTTGTTATCTTCTTATTTCTACAGAAATCATTTACATCTTCAGAAAGGAGACTGTAGTAACAGCTCTGTGTTTAGAGCCTCTGGCAGCTCTTGTAAGACTAAACTTTATTCGTCCAGAACTAACAACATGGTGGTGAGGAAAAAGTTAAGGAGAGCCCCAGAACTCAATTAGCCCCAAAGTGTGCAACCTGATTGAATTATTGACACACCTGATAGAGTAAGAGAGGAGAGCTGATAAGAGTCTGAAAAAAGCAGATAAGACTCCAAGGCCTGACCTCATCTGTTTCTGTTTTGTGGCCAGCATCCTTGATCCTGTGATGTGCCTGTCTCTACGGGCAAAGGGGTCCTGCCTCCTCACCAGGTACTTGGGCTTTGGAGTTATAGGGGATGTCTGCCTGAAATTTCCAGAAGAATGAGTCTCAGAAAGCTCATTGAGCATGGACGACTTGTACAGAAACAAGGTAAAGCTTTTTTTTTTGTTGGTGATGAGGTTTTTGTGGGTTTTTTTTTATGTTGTTTTTATATTTTTATAAGCAATTGAATATACATTATAATGATCCTAGTTAACAGGCAAATTTAACAAAAACATTAGCTATTTGGGGCACTATTATGTTAGAATAAAGTGAGCAGGTAGTTGTTGATTGAATTAAAAATTGACTTATTCTGAATCTGAGATCTTAAGAAAGAAATTTAGAGATTGCCTAGATCTTGAATAGAAAAGGCCAAAGTCACTTTCCAGACTTCAGTGCTGGCGCTAGGTCCAGTCCTCCATGTGCAGGTATTCTCCTAATACTCTTCCTGGCCTCAAGCTGCAGGACCAGGGTGTGAGGAGCACAATAGGAATGAATCCCCAAAGCTGACAACGAGCCTCTTGGAGAGCAGAGGTAACTTGCACCTAGTTGTGATGCAGCTTTCTAGGATTAAATCCCTCTGATCGCATGGAAGCACTTATAATGAGAATTTTGCTCTTTTCATTTTACTGTCAGATTCAAATCTGCATCCCTCCTGTTGTCAAGGTTTTTGAACCTTGAATTTTAATTTTGATGGATTTATCACCAGCCACTCTTTGCACACGGTTGTTTCCATCTATTTCTGGACATACTGGCTGTGCTGGGATAGCAAACAGTAGGAGAAGGTATTAACTTAAATGAGCTACATGAAACAGATTTCTGTCCGTGTCCCCTCGGCATTTCTTGATAACAACACTGTCAACAGATCTAAACATTGTCAAGATGTGTGAAAAGAAGCTAAGTTTATGCCTGTGACTAGAACTTTTCAGAGAATGGGCTTCAAAAGTTTTCATATTTTTATTTTTTCCACAAGCAGGCAAATTTTTCTTAGAAAGTAGATACTTTTTGTAAAAAATTTACTTTTAGTCAGAAAGCCAGTTTTTCTATTGGAAGAGTTTTGTTGGGAAAAACTTGACGGGCTCTTCTTGGCGAGTAAGTGGTTTCAGTATTTCATTACATAAATTAGTATGTTCGCTAACGGACATACTAAGCAGAGTCCAGCTTAGACTTTTAAGAATTCTAGTGGATGACTGTGACCACACTTTCACCGATACTCTCTATTTTTTGCAATGCTAATGACTGAGCACTCAGCAGGTGCTCTATGCAGTAAGTCCTTAAGGCAGATCAACAAAAGAGAACAACTTTACATGTAAGGCTGACAGGTTACTTCACTCAAAGGACAAAATTAACTTCTGCCTGGCATTGTAATGCTTTTGGACAAAGATGAAGTACCATCGCAGAGTTTATAATCTTTAACACTAACAAAAGTCTTTCTCCCTAGCTTCCTCAACATAAATTTTCCCCAGCAGTCTGTGCACATAAGAAAAAGCAAAAGGAAAAGGCCACACACGATTGTCCCCTTGGGGAGAGGAAGAAAGCAAAATGTGTGAGACGTTAGCCATTTTGCTTGCCACTCTACTGGAAGGTGCTCTGATACTATAGTGAGTGTATGTAATGCAAGAGATTGTATAGAAGTACTTTTTGCTAAATTGTCAAATTCTTACTGCTCTTTTTCTGGGATCATGTCAAAATGAGATGTATGGATCACCGCATATAGTTCTCCAAGAAAAGCTTTTACGTAACTAAACAAGAGATGGCAATGTGTAAGTACATTCCACTGAAATTCTTAGCTTGTCCTTGTAGATAAAGTATTTCTGCTAGCATAGGAAATACAGTTATTTATGCATGTTTATATATATTCTTTATTACATTAAATACGTTCTACCTAAATGTATACATTTGGCATTTATATACATTTATTTAGTACACACATTTCTGTGTGTCTGTGGCTCAAAGAAGTTTTGAGCTTTCCTGCGTGTTGATTCATTCCAAATTGTGGGCTTGATCCAATACTTAAGCAGTGAATATAAAATTTCAGGAAACAAGTGGCTTCTCCTCCCACAATTCCTCTCATATGCAGAAACTTCCCTTCCTGTGAGTTACCTAGGGCTACCTTGCCCGCACCTCTGCTCTGGTGTCCCAGATCTGCTGCCTGCTCAAGTGCTTCCGAGCAGCCCTGGCAATGGGATGGGGCAAGAGGAGGTATTCTTGCCTGTAGGCAAGAGAAAGGAAGGTAATGAAAGGCTTTCTTTACCTTGTAGTGAGTGTAACCTATTTGATACGGGTGGTTTTAATGGGCCAACTCACAAATACTAGGGTGTTGAATGAAGGTTGGGAAAACTTCAGTGAAACCCAAAACATGAGCCAGCCGAACAGGCTATAGCTGGTACATTTGTGTGTGGCTGATGATTGCATTTTACCTCTGACTCCAGAGAGGGCTCCTTGGCACTTCTCCATCAAAGATCTCAACAGTTCATTTTCAGGAGGAAGGGTGAGTTTGAGTTCTGTTAAACACACTGAAATTTCCTAATGTATCACAATTACAAAAACACCTGTGCGAGGCAGAGTAACTTTTTTGTTGAGTCACTGGATTAGACTCTTTAAGTTGATGTGCTTATGTTCTTTTATAAATCACTTTAACAAATAAGCAGCATCCCAAATTGCAATTTGCTTTCTTTAGATAATTTGATAATTGCACCATTCCTTACAGTATTTATATGAGGAGATTGGCAATTCATAAATGTTAAATTATACTGTATCTGCCTATTTGCCAACTGCATAAAATTACTGAACTAAATCTTGCAGCTATCAGAGTAGCATAGCTTAAGCTACAGTAAATTCTGAAATACAGCTATCCTGCGTGATACAGCTCTAAACTCATGTCAAACACTGTCAGTGCTGTGAAGAGACACTACCTGTTACTCAGAATGGATACAGCCACGTCACAACTGCAGTGCAGAGGGGTAATTTGCTCTGGTCCTCAGGGTTGTTAAAGGCTTTCTACCTAATTTTTTCCAGCTGGATTCATATTCTTAAGCAAACTGCCTTTTGTTCATGCCTGAGTTTGGAGAACTACTTTATCTCAGTTGTTTTATAAAATATACTCCTGTTCTTAATTATTTCCTGTTACTATCTTTTTATTTTTCTTTTTACACCATTTGTGAAATTATTCAGGCTGGGTTAAAAATATCTCCTTTTTTTTTTTCTTGAATGTTTCATCAGTGAATGCATAAGAAAAGCCTAGAATTGCAGTCTTGCAGCAATTCCAAGGGGTTTTTTTTGCCAGGAGAAAAGTTAAAATGTATATTTATAATATAAATTCCAATTATCAAAGACCTAGCTGGGCTGTTTTGGTATTCTCTAACAGCTTGCATTTGTTGACATATACTTATGAGTAAAGCCCTCTTCTTTTCAAAACAGAAAGTATATATCGTGCCTTGCTGGAATCCCAACTACACCCCTCCTCCCCTGAAAAACAGAGGTGATGTCCTTCTCTCTTCAGTACTCCTTTCCACACCTTAGAAGCTCTGATCTCCCTTAATAATAAAATAAGACAGAATGTGATTTTTCTTTTTTTCTTTTTCAATTTGGCTTTTTTTCTTGCTCAAATGTGGTGTCCAGAAATGCCAGTGACAAGCAGCGCAGCCTGAGCTGAGGCGAGTGAGGCAGGATGTCAGCATATGCATTCCTCAAGCACCAATCTGGTGCACAACCCTATTATTAAGCCAGAGGACAGGACAGGGCACTTGACCCATCAATGCTACTTTGCACAGAGGTTGCTTCCTGGAACTGATGATTGTGATAGTCTTGAGTTTCCTGCAGTGGTTACAAGCTGAGTTGGTAAGTTGCGGAAGTATTTCTTTACCATCAGATCTCAATGAGATCCTTGACATGAAGAGCTGCTTTTGAAGTCCTGTATTTGAACCTTGTTTTATTCTTTTTCTTTTTTTGTCTTTTGAACATAACACAAAATTGAAGTTGCTGTCTCATTTCTTGAACACGAGCATACAGTTTAATTCTCAGGCAAGAGTTATTAGCATTTTGCCTTTGTAGCCATGTTCTAATCATTGTGCAGATGAAGTATTTCAGGATGAGAAAGTTACTGTAGTTTTTTAGCAAGTACCTCAGGCAATTTGCTGACATATATCAGTGCACTTGTCAAATGCTTTGACACAGATGTCTAGTTTTGGCAACCACAGAATTTGAATATCCTACCCTGTACATATCTATTCATAGAGTCAATTCAGATCCGGTGTAGGTGGGTGCAACTTCATTGACTTCAACTGTGAGGCAACCGCCTGCACTCAAGCTGAATTTAGGCTCAGAGAAGTGTGCCCGAGAACAGCCTGGAGAGCACTCAAAATGGTCCTCCAAGACCTATTGCTGTCTCCCCATGAGAGTGGGGATGTGTCACAGGCATTACTGAGCCAACAGGCCAGCCACTGCAGCGATGAATGGGCTGGCTTTGCCCTTCCCCTCCTCCGCAGAGGGAAGGTAATTCAGAGTCGGAGCCAGCCCTGGGTGGTGAGGAGGTCTTGCTTGCCCTCATGCTCCAATGTCCAACCTTATCCTCTGGCTCTTGCATTGCTTCTCCAGTTGGCCCAGGAGAAACTGTAGAGCTTGGGATGCTGCAGAGGGATTTTTGGCCACTGTAAATGCCCCAAACATCAAAATGACTGTTCTCCCTCTGGCCAGCTATTCTAACTTCTGGCAGCTACAAATTCCCAGGACTATTAATCGTTACTATTACTCACTTAACTGAGCTTCTCACTAGTTTCCCAGTAGGTGCTGAGAGGGAGGGTTTCTTTTCCACCCTTGGAAAAGCAGCCACCCCGAACTGTCACAGTGACGGAGGTCCAGTCTGGTGGCACAGAGGCCCTTTGTCGCCTCAGTTGGTCCCAGCCACTCTGGGTACCAGGCAGAACATACAGCATCCACTCTGCTGCCCTAAAACACTTCCAGGGAGAGTTTCACATTGCAGAGAGGACAGCCAGGAAATTAATGCCAACAGGATCAGTCTTAACATACCTGCTAATATCCCATGGGTCTGTGCTGGCTGGTGCTGCCTCTGCAGCTGTCACTTCCCCACTCAGTGATCCTCCACACCGTGAAATATGTTAGCACGGCTGGAGGAGAGAGGGTGGGTATGTGTCCCTTGCATTGCTGGTGATTGCCTCTTCTGCTCTGTCCCAATCCACTGGGTTCCTGTCCCATGTGTCAGGTCAGGAGGCCCCAGTGAATGCACTAAAATTTGGAGCAAAACACCAATATTAGTTAGTTAATATTCCCAGACACCATGGGATTTGCTAAAGGCTTGACTTGTTTTAGCAGTGCTATGAGAGAAGAATAAAAACATTGTTGTAGATGTTTGTTTGCCTGTAGATAGGAACGCAATTGCCGTGGTGTATATGGATACATCGTGTCCAGATTTGATTTTTCTCAAGATGGTTGTGAAGTGAAACCCAGTGGACTGACACAACGTCTTCGCTTGTAAATCACTGTGCTGAGCTGCCCTGCTGCTATCGGAAATAATCACAAAATACAGCGCTACATGACACAGATCATCCTTTGGTTTGAAGAACACAGCGTTAATTTTATGCTCTCCTTTCACATAAACACCCTCACTTGCACCTTAACAAGCCCCCAAACATTGGTTACCAAACGACCATATTATATCAAACCCCCCCCCCCCTTTTGTTCACTCGCTATAAAATTGAACAACTGGGACCGAGAGAATTTGGCCTCGGTCCAAAACATGGCTAGATGCATCTGCATTTGGCTCTATGCCCAAAGATATAATATTCAAATGTGAGTTGTCCTTAATTTTTGTTTAAATCATCCTTTTTAGTTTTTTGGTTTTTTTTTCTTTTTCCTGGGGAGGGTAAGGCGTTTGCAAGATGTTTTCTCCTCTTGTTGTCAGATTATGATTTTTTTTTTTTTTTAATGCAATTTCTCTCTCTTCTTTCCCCATGGAATTCAGAAGAGATGAAACCCAGTGGGACTGTTTAGAAATTAAATGAGCCCCCCTAAAAATTACTCCTTCAGAACCACTTAACATTTAATAAAGAATGGTACCATTTCTGTGGTTTCT
Organism: Tetrax tetrax; assembly: GCA_009806455.1. Classification (NCBI taxonomy): domain Eukaryota; kingdom Metazoa; phylum Chordata; class Aves; order Otidiformes; family Otididae; genus Tetrax; species Tetrax tetrax. The sequence goes on along the minus strand of WHYT01017079.1, from coordinate 33,500 downwards.
TTTAAACGGACTACAAAGTGCAGTGGGGAAACCTTATTTCTCTGATTTTATTTTTTATTTTTAAATAAAAAAGGGATCTTACTACCTATAAAATTCTAGGGATTTTCTACTCAAACAGCTTTAGCTGATACTGCTGCTGGTTAATAATTATAAATATGCTATGGACAATGAGGGCTTGGTACAGATTGTCGGGGTGGACCTTCTCTGACTGCAAAGGGCTTTGGGTCAAACCAGAGTAGATCTTTGCTTGCAGTGGAGCTGCATGTAAAGCCTTTGTGTGTGAAGCTGCCTGCGACTGAAGCTGGGCAGGACTTTGAGAAGCAGCGGCACAGTACAAAATCAGCTGCAAATTCAGCCTTGTCTTGCACTTCTCTGTCAATGCTGTCCTAAATTCAGTGACATAAAGGGAGGAGCAGCTCAACGGAAAGTGTGACCTTCAGCTGAGGAAACATTTGCTGTATTTTCCGTGCTTTAGTTGTTGTTACTAATACTGATAATACTCAGCAGCAGCACCAATTAGATTGGTGTAAATAGAGATTATAATGTGGTTAGGGATAACACAATTGACGATACATGTATTTAGTAAACAAGACTGTCAGTATGTATAAAACATCAGCAACATGTTAAAGCTTGATATTTCATAAGACAGCAGAGCATGGGGATTGCTTAGAGACAGCAAGCTGAAAAAACATTTCATTTATAAATGAAACGTGTTTTAGTGTTATAAACCCCAGCAGGCAATTCACTCATTGGGGCTAATCATTCAAAATCTGCTCTTCTTTGGTAACAAGCTGAAAGAGAGACGGAGCAGCATTTCCAAAGACATTGGGGGTTTTCTTAGTCCTTAGGAACAAGTTTATTTTAGCTTTATGGGGTTTTTTTTCAGACTTAAAAAATTTTGTCTTCTGTATCTGGAGAGCAGGCTAAATTTATTAGTATTTTACAGATTTACAGGAACTGTTATGTAAATAATGGCAAATATGGAGACTTAAAATATACACCACATGTGGTGGAGGTGTCTTCATTCGCTACCTGATCCAATAAAACCAGGTACGGTGAGTAATTGTAAATCAAGTGCTTAAGTGGCTGAAGCAGTTAATGAAAGAAGTTTATGCTTATTATCAAAGTATTTCCGAGACCAAATTGCTCACTGTTGCTTCTCAGGCTATTGTTACTCTGCTCTCTTACAATACTGTGATCTGAGTGGGAGATTTGTAGGCTTGTCTTTGGGACTGGCAAAGTGGATTACCAGAATGCTGAAAAAGAGGTTTAGGTCTTAGTAGGTGGATGTGAAAACTGGACTCAGTGTCAGTAAATGCTGATGTCCCAGAGGTAACCAGGTGCAAAAAAAATTAATCTCATTATTTATAAGGGATCAGCTTTTATTGAAACTGGCTCTGAAAAATCACCCATCCCTGTCTTGGCATTTTCTTTTCCTTGTCTTTTCTCCCTACCTTCCTGCAATGGTACCAGACTTTTTTCCCAGCTATAATTGCAAATATAATGCAAACCTGGGAGACATGTAGTGGCTATGGACATGCCATATTCAGCATCTGAAAAGAACGAGATGAAGCAAAGTCCCAAGAGAAACTAGTTAAATACTTTTCTGTAAAACTCTGTTCTTGGTTGTCCACATGAATTGCAGTTGGCCAGCATTGGGAGGAGACCCAGTAAAATCAAGTAACACTATTAAAACACACTGGGTATAATAACACGTTCCCTGCTCCTTTTACTAGTTTCAAAAAAATTCTCATTACAAAATGGAGTTTTGCTGAAAAGTACTGGGAAGGTGACTCTCCTCTTTCTTAAGTGGTATAATGAAGGTCATTTAGAAATTGAAAAATGTAAATTATATAACAGAGTTCTTTTTACTGACCTCACAAAAAAAATAAATGTTGGAAGTTGTTGATGAGGCCAGAAATATAGCCTAATTGACGAAAAAGTGCTGAACCTAGTGGTAGGGGGCAGGAGGGGGAAAGCAAAGTAGATGTACATCTGCATGGAACAAAGTAGTCATACATTTATCTAAGTTAGAAGGAGAAAACTGGGTATTTCTCCTAATCTGATGTTCTTTCTTTCCCAATATGTTCTTACTAGAAGATCTCATAGCTAGATATTTGTTCATATTGAATCTATTCCTCATACATTTTATATCTGGCATGGTAACTTCTACAAATGAATTATCACAGGCATGAGCCATTTCTTCATTTCGGTTGAAGATTTTTACCAGTAACAGGTACTCTCCCTTGACCACGAGCAAGGAGGTTGCTGGAAAACAGCATCACAATAACATCGCTTCTCTTAAAAACAAAAAAAAAAAAAAACAAAAAAAACCAACCCCCCCCCAAAAAAAAAACAGTGGAGGCAGACCTAATTTGTATATACTGCTGTTAAATTATAGAGCCGCACCAATGAGGCATGAGTCATCACCTGCTGACATTTTGTTCAACTGACGGCTGCAGAGCATGGAGTCTGCATGGTTAGACACTAATGTCAGGCTCAATGGAGATGTAGAGATATGGAAAGAATAAAGATCAGAAAAACAGATGCTCGATATGACTTGACAACCTGGCTATTGCCATTTCTCCAAGGAGTGATGTTGTGTGCATCTACACCAGGAGGCTGTAGCTGCACACGACAGGGACAGCATACGAGGTAGCCCTCCAGCTGTGTGAAGTTTCTGTTCCCACCAACTGTAGGTCTCCTGTGGAAAAACATATGGTAGCTCCTCAAAATGGCAGAGCCGTGAGGGCATCATGTTGGTTGTTTCTATCAAGAGACCCTGAGAGCTGAGCCTTGGGGTGGGGAGCAGATTAAGCACTTCTTGTTGCTGCCTCCTGAAAGTCACACATGGATGTGGAGGTCCATGTGCCACTGCAACAGAGTGTTTCCACTTGAGTCAGTAGGTTGCTTATACGCAACTGCAGATGTGCATTGGGTTCATAACGATCAATCAGTATTATTTTTAAGTTTGACAAGGAGAAAGGTGTGGGGAACTGTGCCTTGTAAGACTGCCATGAGCGTGTTGGACCCAGTTGCTGTGTTATACAGAGGCTTGCACTTCCCTGTGCTGACCAGCTGCCACTCAGATACAGGCTGTAATGAGATGCTTAGCTTCAAGTCATTTCGGAACAGTGCAAGTGTCATGCAACTTCCCCTTATTCATTATCAGCAAGTGCAGAGGCTGAAATGTCTATGATTGTACTTCAATGCAGATGTGTTGGTTTTTTTGGTTTGGTTTTTTTTTTTTTTTTTTTTTTCTGGCTCTCCTTTCAGCTGCTGCCTCCACAACAGTCAAGTTCCTGTGGAAGCAACTCAAAATCCTTCCATCAGATATTTGAGTGACTGCATTATGGACACCATGGATAACATATGCATGTCATATCACTGTATTGTGCTGTCTACTGCTAATTTTGGTTACAGATTTTCTCAGGAACAAATGAGTTTTTCTATGGCTTGTGCTTCTCCAACATCACCTTTGGTGCCGCATGGTAACTGAGAGGCAGACAACAATTTTTTCAGCTGGCTACTTTGCATGCCATTTTTTTTCTGGAAATGGTCTAGGTCTAGCTCATGACAAATCTTTTGTGTCCATTTTTCCATATCTTTGACTTTTATTTCCTCATTCAATCCTCTCACAGTTCTAGGGAAAATGGGTTTGGGTTTTTTTTTTTTTTTTCCTTCTTGGGACTCCTTTACTGCAACACTTTTCTTGGTGATTTGCTTTCCCCTAAAGCCATGGCAGCCATTTCTTTCTACCCCTTCCCAGTGAAATCCGAAGCAGCTCTGCAGACTGCAGCAAACCCTGCTTTCTCTCTGAAATCCCTCAGCAGTTTTAAGGCAGCTGTCAAGTCTTTTGACCCTAGCAGAAGAGGTGATGTTTGATCCTTACAAGATAGCTGTTTAATATTGGATTCCTATTTCAATTAAAGATAAACATGGAAAGTTCATTATCTAACATACATAATGTAACAGCCACAAAATTATGTTAACATAACAGAAATTGTGCGCTTTCTGTGTAGGAAAAAAAAAATCTAAGATGAAAAGCTTTAAACAGCTTTAAACAGTAAATCCTATTGAGAAATTCTAAAATAGTTTTTAAAAATCTGATATCTGTCTTAAGAGATGCCAAGAGCCTGCTTTAAAAGCTCTTTCTGTCTAGTTTCCTCCATTGGCCTATAGCAAGTTACAGAGCTGTGTCTCATTTTGTCTCCCAGTGTCCAGCCCTTGCTCTGTGGTTGGCACTCTCCCAGCCCACAGGCAAAATACCTTTGGTCTCCTCCATCTGAAGTTCACGGGCAGCTGGAAACTCTCTGGAAAAGTCTTTGACGCAAGTGGGTTTTTTGCTGTTCCCCTCTCAAAACACAACTAGCTCCTGCCTACCACTAATAAGAGGATTAAGACCAGTATGATGGTAACGCTTGAGTGCAAGGGCCACTCCCACGGCATGGCAGGGGTCAATGTGAAAAAGAGACAATTTAGTGCTTTTTCACCTCACAGATCTTAGTTGTTGTTGAAGAGAGCACACTAGAGAAGAGATGCAGAATTACTTGTCCTTGCAACTGCTGCATAGTGTAAATGCAAGTTACTCTGTGGTTTGTTACTGGAATAGGGATGCATCCAGCTCTCTGAATGCAGACCGTTATTTTAACCCCAGAAAGCTCTTGAGTCTTTCCAAAATAGATGAAAGAAAAGGCCTATGCAATTTAGAAAAGAACTAAGAATTCTTCTAATATTTTGGGTTCCCCGAATCAGCGAAATGAAAGGCATCTTTGCTATTACTACTTCTGTGTTTTCTCCTTTTCCCACCTCCCCACAGAGTAAGATTTTTAATGGCTAAGCAACTGATGACCACACTATTTCTCTGGATCTTTTTTGGCATATTGCAAAGTTAAGAAACAAAAACACTGTAATGGTGTTTCACCTCCTTGTTAACTTTCCTCTGTATTTCAGGTTTCCACCAGCAGTAATTCCAAAGCAGATTTGCATTCCAAAAAGGTAAACTTAATCTGGCATTTCTGCTATTTTCCCAAGACCCATTTATCACAACATAGGCAGGAATAGATAGGGGTGACTCACCTGAAGTCTATCTTAATTTAATTTAACTATACAGGATATATTTCCTCCCTTCCCCAACACCTGGCCTAGGGTGGCGAGTGAGATGTAACATATTAATCAATATGTTTTCTGTTTGGTTTTCTGTGGTGGTCTCAGATAAGCATGGGAATAGAGCTGAGAGAAAGTACTATAGTTGCTAAAACACAAATGCATGACTGAGTTCTCCTGCAGTAGGTTGTCAGCTTTTGTGAATCTGTAACTCTTGGTCAAAATTACCCAAGAGGAGGGGAGGGGGAAGCAGCTAAAATCAATGAATATTCAAATTCTTATTCCTGATAAGCAAGTAATTCTTCACAAATTTTGTGAGTTTAGGTGCCAAGGTAGAAATGTGAACCCTGGATGATCCAGAGCTAACTGGGTGGCCTCCTAAAGGAGCTTCTGACCAGCATGCAGACAGTTCCAGTCTCCACAGGACAGGACTCTTACCCTGGTGGGAAATGATTCTAAGGTTTCTTATCTGTGTAAAATGACCACACAGTAGTTTGTCAAAACAGTGTTGTTAAAATGCTATTTTAACATATGTGATAGTCAAGGGCTTTATTGACTTGGCTTCTGACAAGCTGGAACCCCAGCTTGGATTGTATACCTGGACCTGGTCTTGTCATAGGGATCTTATTTTACAACTTTTTTTTTAATAGCTACATAGAAACCCCTGGTCAAGTACTGTATTTAGCTGGTTTGCTACCTTTCTTCATATTTGCATGTGAGCAACAGGTCAAGCACAAGACATCTAAACACCTCTATATGGGATCAAATTAATTTTAAAGTATTCTTCAGCTCAGAAACTTGATAATAAAAATAGTGTGTGCATGTTTCCTGCATGCAGTTTTGTTCCTTGATAGTTTCCGTATTGTCTACATTATACTAATTTTTTTTTTTAAGAAATACTCTTGTAAGCTCAGCATGCCATCTGAGAGTCCAAATACCTTCTCTAGTTGTTAACCAGCAGCAGCAGTGAAAACGCAACAGGCCATATTTGCCCCTGCTTTTCATTCCAGATTAGACTTAACACAAAACTAGGGTTAACACACTGCCCATTTATTTTGAAATTGTCAATGCTGCTTCCTAAAAAGAAATAACCAAGTTTATTCTTTGCTGTTTTGTCTCTGCAGGGCAGGCAAGGAGCAGAAGCAACAATGGGAACATCAAAGATTTCATGCCTAAGTAAATACAATTTAAAGGCAGTGATAAAATATTTTGTAAATGGCTTTTTTTTTTTAATTTTGTGACAATTATTCTTTTTATTCCAAATACTTACTATATTGAAAGATTTATGCATAGTTTCTTTAACAGCATGAAGGTTCTGTGGTTTGCATTCCCCAAAATAAATAATATCATCACATATTCTTTCCTTTGTGAAATATGCAGTTTTCCCATAGGAAAAATAATAAAATTCCCTAATAACTTTGTTAAATTGTTTGCAGGTGTCAGTCATAAGTATAGACATGAATAAACCAAAATAATGGCTGTATAATATTAAAGAATCATAAAACAGAAATACAACATGAATAAACTGAAACATCAAGGGGTCTTGAATGTAGTTCCATTCCTTTGTTGCATATGGTAATTTCTGGACTGTGCATGTGTCTCCCCTGTACTGCTGATACAGCAACCTGCTACAATTTCATTTTGATAGGGAGTGGATGTAGGCTTTTTTGGGGGAAAAGTACACTGGTCCAAAACAATGTCAAGAACTGTGTTCTTGATATATTCCAAAAGATGTTTAATAACTTACTTGGTCATCTAACATAAAGAAATATTTTTACTCTCTAACATAAATTGTAGTAAACTTTCTTTAGCATCAGTGTATATCTGTACTTTCACCACAGAAGCCTTCTAGAATTTTTGACATTTATCTTCAAGTACAGTATTTACTGTGCATGGTGTCTATTTTGACTTTTTTCTTGATGCTGCAATGTCCTTAACAGCCAAAGAAAGTGTATCTGTTTCTACTGAAAGGTGGCTGTCTCACTTTTCCATGTTGACTCAAACAAATGCAATATTGAGTGGGTTATCTTTCTTTACTTCATGTAAGGTCCTGCTGGTAAGAGAAACTGAATAAGTATGTTCCTGCTACATAAAGGTAAAATTAAAAAAAAAAAAAATCCTTTCCACAGTAGTTTGTTAGCTAATTTAATTTTTCATTTTTCACACTCAAGATTTCAACAGCTATTGCATACTTTAAGCAAATCATCAAATATACTGTCCATATTTGCAATGCTGCACACAGCTGTGTGTGTGCAGTGGGACACTCATCACCAAAACATTTTAGCATTTGGACAAAAATCATCATATTGTGAAGCTCTCCGTAAGCATAGTGAGTGATCTGCGTTTACCCAGGCTCAGGCTTCTGGTGACAGAGGAGGGTGCAAGCAGCTGACATTGTGGCCCTGAAGCTACTCTAGCCTTAGAGTAAATGAAGCCTTCTCCCAAGCAGTTTTAGAGTTTAGGAGAGGTTTTGGCTGTTTAGTAGAATTAGTCATGGTGGAGGGGATCCTGCCACTCTGCTCTCCCTGTGCAGGCATGCCCTCTGTTCCTTGAGGGTGAGGAAGGGGTGCACAGTGCAAGTGCTTCAGCAGAACAGATTCTTACAGGAATACTTTCTAGACCACAAAAATAAGACCACTGCCCTTTTATGCCACCCTTAGGACACCCTGACAACACCACTCCACTAAAGAGCCAGAGGTTGCCTTAGTGCAGTGACACTGTGCTTGTAATTGTGAAGAGCAAGGGCTGAGGTGATGTCAACCCGGCCTCACCAGCAATCCTAGAAATATCTTGCAGGGTATTGTAGTTTAGTCCTGCTCATGATCAAACTACACAGTCTCTCCATCACTCTGAGGGAATAGGGAGAGATCATATAAGAAAAAAGGCTTGAGGTTTGAGATAAGGACAGGGAGAGATCCTTAAAGGTACTGATATGGGCAAAACAGACTTGACTTGGGAAAAACTATTTGTTTATTATTCACACCAAAGCAGGATAATGAGAAAGAGAACAAGATAACTTTCCCCTACCCCTTCCTCTTCGCGGGCTTAACGTTATCCCTACCTCCTCCCCCCAGGAGCAGCACAGTGGGGAAGAGGGAATGGGGGTTATGGTCAGTTCATCACATGTTGCTTAACGTTGCTCCTTCTGCCTCGGGGGAAGAACTCCTCACATTCCTCCCCTGCTCCATCGTGGGGTCCCTCCCACAGGCTACAGTCCTTCACAAACTGCTCTGGTGTGGGTCATCTCTTCCACGGGGTGCAGTCCCTCTAGAACAGCTGCCCCAGTGGGCCCTCCATGCGCCACAGCCTCCTTCAGGCATCCACCTGCGCTGGTGTGGGGTCTCCACAGGCTGCAAGTGGATCTCTGCTCCTCCGTGGGCCTCCATGGGCTGCAGGGGGACAACCTGCTCCACCATGGTCATCACCACAGGCTGCAGGATATCTCAGCCAGGAGTAGCATTACTCCTCCCCCTCCTTCTTCACTGACCTTGGCGTCTGCAGCCATTGCTCTCACAAGAATTTCTTCACAATAGGCTCAGGCAGATGCTTCTCAGGTTGTCTTCACATCTCATCTCCTTTCCACCTCTTGCAGCCGGGCTGAGCCGAGTCTGGCCCAGTCGGCTGCCTGGTAGGAGGCCAGAGGGTGAGGGCGGCAAGGCCCACAAGGCTCGCGTCTCCCCTTCTCTGCCCCGCTCAGCTTCTTCACATCTTCATTTTTTTTTTTCTGTTTTTCTCCTTCTTAAATACATTATTGCAGAGGCGTTATCAGGGAATATTCTGCTACCAATTGGCTTGGCCTTGTCCGGGCCAATTGGCCCTCGGGTCCACCCTAGGCTCCGCCAAGTCCACTGAACAAAGGGGAGCAACTTCTAGAGGCTTCCTACAGAAGCTACTACCATAGCCCCCCCCTCACTAAATAAAATCAGGACACAGGGGTTCTCCCAACATTGCTGTGTGCAGAGCACTTCCATACAAAATCCGTGGCTTTGTTTTGATGAAATGCAGAATGCTAAGGAAGTGCCACATGTAGATAATGTTTCCCATCTACCCCCTCAGCAGCCCATTCTGCACTCATCCTGAGGACTGCTCTGCTAATAGATTGCCTCCTGATGTGGTGTCTGCAGTCCTTGAGCAATTATTTTTGCTCTTTTTTTTTTGGCTCAAGACAAGGACAGTTTTCTGGAAAGTAAGTGTTCTCTGCTTTTTCCCTGGGTCTGTTTGCATGCGTGCGTGGTGGATATGTAGTGATGTGAGATCTCTGCATCTGGAGACTGGCGATTTTCTCTTGCAGTCTATGTCAAATCACCAGGTGTAGCTGTGTGGCACCACGAAATAAATCTCCCTTAAAAATCAGCACACCAGTCATGGACTGAGCCAAGCTTAGCACCCGTTAGCAAGCAGCAGTCACATTATTCTGCTGCGGCATGAACTTGTCTCTTCCCTCTGAGACAAAATCATGATCTGGGGTTTTAGGGGCAGCATCCGTGTTGTGAGGTCATATTCAACTTGATGGTTCATCTACAGGGCTGGAGAAGAGCCTTTACACTGGGGGTCACCTGGGCTGCTCTTTGATGGAAGAGGCTTCTTCAGTGTCCCACGACCACTTTGCAAACGTAGCTGGTTGCCCAGGTGGGGTTTTATTTGCGTGCCTGGCTTTTGTTTGTGACAGTATGCAAATAGGAGTGTCCTGCACCTCCAGATAATGACAAGGAGTGGAGTTAATTTTTAAGGAGAAGCTGTATAAGCACAGCACAGTTAAAGTTCTTGATGTAAAGAAAGTCACCAATTCACAAAGGAATTTGATTACCTCTATCCATTATACACACACAGTGAGTGATCGTGCTACTAACCATCTGTCATCTATTTCATTTGCATCATCAACACCTGCCCTGTTTATCTGCTACATTCTTTTCTTCGCTGAATTCTTACACTGCTTTAATAAAATACAGAAATGTTATTGTTAAAAACCAATTAATTTACAATCCTCCATAGAGACAGTATTACTTATAATTCAATTTAGCTTCTAATGACCTGCTTTCTTGCAAAATGACTTAATTCTAGTGTCAAAGATTACTTATTAGACATTACCCTGCTGCACCAGTCATGTACTGCTGAGACAGGCAAAGCAGCTCTAGGTATCCCTGGTCATTAATCAGAACTCAGAGACATTTTTCCTTTAACTCATTACAGAACCTGATTTCATCTGCCACTTTAACTCTTTGCTTTACAGAGTATTTGGATCTACCTTTTCTTGTAGGAAAGGCTCTTCATGTTTTGGGCCTTGAAGGGGGGTAACAGACCTGAAAGTCTGATTGCTTTGGAAAAAGCTGTCGTTGCCTGTGCTTTCTGCTGACCCTCCACTGAGGAGTTCATTTTGCATCTGACTCGTTACTTGAATGGAACCTGAAAAGCAGTACTTGCTTTTCCCTACATCCGTTCTGGGGAAACTAACATAATTGGATTTTCCACACAATTGTAGCGCTGGGTGTGTTTTCCTTCTTATTACAAGAAATGGTATTATAAACATACACCACAGAGGCCAACCTGCTTCCATGTGAGTGCCTTGGCAAGGTGGCTACCGCTAGCCACTGCCTTCCTGGGATTCACAAAAGGCATCATGAAGCAAGTGGCCAAATTCAGCAAAGTCTCACGGCATCAGCCGAACTCATGGGTGTTCAGGAGAATGGCTGGTTTTGCACTTCACACATTGTTGTTTCATATACAAAATATTACATGAAATCTAGGGTGGGGTCAAATTCTTCTTTCTCACTATATCCCAGGCAAGGGTTGGCTTTTCTTATTCCTTATTAGTATGACTTGTTCCTCTTTGTCAAGTGGCGTGGCACTTTACTGGAGTAACCTTAATTGTGGGGCATTTGCAGGCGGTGATATGACAGCAAGGATGGATTTGATCTTCAGAAAACAGTTTAAAGCACTATTCTGTGTCTGTTATTTTTGTTTCTGTGATGCATAAGAGACATACCTGGCATTAAATGAAATCTCAAATCTTTAGAGCATTTCAGTAACAAAGGGCATAAAAATCGCATATACAAATGGATGGATTACATATAAAAAAAATAAACCTTTTAAAAAATTTATGACAACTTAATTTTGTGAACAATTACATGAAAAGTATTTTTAAAATAGATTAAAAAGTTAAAACTTCAGGCTCATCAAAACCCATTCATGGAGATGGCACAAATAGCAAGATTTAATGTGGAAAAGGTTATTTCTTCTATTCACTGCCAAGTCTATATGCTGCAGTACTACTTCCAATAAAATCTTATTTTTAGCATGTTTAAGTGGTGTAGCTTAGAGTAGGTGAATTTTTTTATTTTCCCAAAATACAGTCACTTCTGTCTTTCAAAAACTGAGAAGCTACCTGGTGTTATAAAAAGCAAATAATGTCTCATCTGACTTCTTGACAACTGCATGCCATGCTGGAAGAATAAGAGATGCTCATTATTTTCCTGAAGCACAGGAATTGGCTGTACAGTGTAGGCTGATGAAACTTCAACAGCTGTCTTCTAAGAAGCAGGTTTTTTTCACAATAGACTATCAAGGGACGTGTGAATAGTACACCAGACTAACTCTTAAACAACAGGCGTTCCTACAAATGATCAAACTCAGCTATGAGCGCCTAAGAATAACCTCCTTTGGATGGCAGGGGTGGGACATTGCTCTTCACGTACTGCAAATGCTAAAGCCGTACGTAAAACATTTTGCTGGGTGAATGCTCTGTTTATATAGCTTATAATATTTGCAGACAAAATCCATCTGAAACACTAATATCTTAAGTACTGTGAGGATCAGCCCTTTGGACAATATGGTAAATCTCTTTGCATGAGCATCCTCAACAGCACAGCTTTCTGAATGATATAGACTTATGGCTTCAATCAGACTAATAAATAATTCACATTTCCAAACTGTTTCTACACAGGGTGATGGAGTGTTGTGGTAGGGTAGGAAACATCCAGCTAGAGCCTAAAATGTCCTCAGACATAATCCTAAAATAATCCTGTTTTCAAATGGTAAAAGTTCGTGCCTCCTGCTCAGGCGGCATATCATCAGCATCCAGATCAGGAGTTATGCCAAACTAGCTGTAATCTAATATGGAAATGAGATGTTGGCCTTGATATTGTGTCATTCTTCTGAATGGGATCACCTGCACCCATATCTCCTAGGAGGAAATTTCAAACAGAGTTAGCTCCTTAAACCTTCTAATTAAAATGAGAAATCCCCAGGCTTCCATGACTCAGCCTCGGAAAAAGATTATTAGGAATTTAATAGGGAAAATATCGCATCTCAGACCATCTGTGACCCAGTGCTCTGTGAGAATTTAAAGAAAACTGGAGGGAGGAGGTGCACGCTCCAAAGCACACTCTAGGAGTACTTTGTTGGAGCTGCAATAAATCAACATAGTTAGAGTACAGCCTTTTTCAGATTTAATTACTGTTACATAATTATTAGCAAAGCAGTCTCCTCTGAAACTGTAAAACTCATTACATCAAAAATCCCCAAGCTCCTGATGGAATTTATGAACTAGTTACTTTCTTCCTAGCTCTGGGAAAATGCAATAGGATGCATTTGGTTTTGTCTCCAGCAATTTTTTAGTGTGCTGAGCTATTCTGTTCTTCTTAGTTTCGAGGAACATTCCCTATTTGCCATTTTTTTTTTAATATAAAATGTTTGTTTTCATTTGTTTGCTTCTCTGCTCCTGGAAAGGAATCTAGACGCAAGCACTTGGGGACAGATACCCTTTCCCCCTCGCTGAAAGGGATTCGCATCTCATTTCCTCCGTCACTCTAGTAGCCACTGATTGAGCTAAAGCATGGATTCCCTCATGGAGATGCCAAAGAACAAAATTTTCATTGCATTTCCCAGAGGTTTTACTGTGAATACACAGCTTTTAAACCTGCCAATGATCTGAACAAATTGCCACTAGGGAAGGCCATTTAGAGTCTATATCAAGCAAGCCTGAGGACAGCCCTTCTCTGACCATTGCTGCCCAGTTTGAGACCGTTGACAGCTGCCTCCTGGTTCTCCTGTAGAATAATGGAGAGATTGCATGATGGACAGGCTTACCCTCAAATCCGTGACAACCCCTCTAAGAGCTGAAAGAACAAGTAAAGAATGGTAACAGCAATGACTCCTTTAGGGTCATGTTATTTTGCAGCTGGTGGGGCTGGGCTGAGCAAGCAGCAAGGTCTCAGCCTAACCAGCTGAAAACAATGACAGCAACCCTCCCTTTCCTACTTCTTCCCTCAGCCAGGAAGTTTCATTTCTTAGCAGACCTTGTGCTAGCAACAGCCCAGCCATCAGCCCTGGGAGGTACTTCTAAAGCTAAGCCTGGCTTTGGCTGCATGAGAGCTCAGGAGTTAAAAGTCTAGGGAAAGCATCATAGTATGTTCAGGGGTAAGTTACACATAACTGTTGCTTTTGCACTGCAGCACAAAGCTGAAATCATGTTTATCTGTTTAAATTGCTATGATAATATCATTGTTAGATGGGAGAAGACTAGCCTGCTCTTTCTTGAGTTGCTTTCTTGGGTCTGTGGCATCAGAGAGTAACTGCTCTCCCTGCATTTGCCCTCTCCAAAATATGACTTTGTGGTTATATAATTTGGTTTGCTCTTTCATGCAAAATTGAAAATCTTACTATGGCAGTTGTATAGATAACCAAATTTTTTTTACTCAATCAAATTTTTTTTTAACTGTAGTCATAATAGTGAAATAACACTTGCCCCGTGGTTTAAACTACTGACTTAGAAAACTTGAGATACCGAGCTACACTGGGTCAGGAATGCAGGGATACTCACTTTTGCTCTACATCTAATGTAATTTAATTATAATCACAAATATTTTTCTTGGTAGATATTACAAGTTGCAAAATAACAAGAAATCCATGCAAGATAATAAAATATAACTTAATTTTGCATAACAGTTTAATGTGATCTGAATCCTAAAGTGTTTGATAGAGTTAAATGATACATTTATAATACCCCAAAAGAGAGATTAAGGAAGCAAGCAAGAATGAATAGGAGCCCTCTTTCCAAAAAGAGGGATACGGCTCAAGGATCAGGATGCGCATTTCACACGGCACCAGCTGAAGTTTCCTGCACTACATTTCTGGTAGACAATAGATGAACAGATGGTTTAGAGAGGAAGAGAGAAGGATACACTTCGGAACTGGATTTTTAAATGAAAGAGGAGTCAGTACAGTTTAATGAAAAGAGGATTACATGGATGATTGTTTAAAAATTTTTTTTTCTTTCCTCCCCTAGGAAAAAGCAGTTGCTGGAAGTCTTCTGGAGAAATAGGTCTTGAGGAGATCATAATGACAAGAAATTACAATAGCTAAGGTAAGAGGAATGAATAGCGTAGTCCTCATTAGTTGGCTGAAGAAGAAGACATTGTATATGAGGCAGAAGATAAAGACAGGACACGAAGATAATCCTAGTACAGTCCGTGGAGTTTATCTGAATTGCAGAGAGCTCTGTCCAGATCTAGGTCAGGGAGAGAAGAAATAAAAGTGTCCTTGAGGGCTCTGTCCTTATCTGAACAAATCTTCTGAAGCATCTCACTGGAAAATTGTACTCAGCTTATTTTCTTGGGCACGTCTTTACTTTGTGGAAGATGGGCTCAGGGTGTTTCTTGGCAAGGAGGCAGAGAGCACGATTTGGGCAGTTATGTGGGCCACTGGGTAAAGCATCAGATTGAGGTCTCGGACACTTGAGCAAGTTACCATAGCTTAATGAGTTTCTGTGTAGCAGCTGAGCTGTTGCAAATGTAGGGTAGCACGTGTTAATTTAAACTATTTTGACTGGGGCTCAGCTGATGCATGGCAGCCATTAAGCCAAGGTAACTCAGTCATATGTCTGAAATCTGATTTAAGGAATCTGGGCTCGGGCTCAGTTCAGGGGGTAGGTCATCAGGCTTCTGCTCACTTTGTAACTTCTTTGGGTAATCATTTCATCTTGGTTTTCTCATGCATATAGCAGTAGTAATGGTGCCAGCTCACAACTGCGAAGCAATTTGTGAGGTGGGGCGGTGCGGAAAGAGAATGCTCTAAGAGCAGGATGTTGCTATTTGTTGCTGGGTGGAAGTGTGGAGTAGGTGGAACTTTGCTGGAGTTTAATGCGAAGTTTTCATGCTTGTCCTCATTAGTACCTGAGTAAATCCACTGTGTTTAAAGGCATTTTGCCAGTATAAATGAGAGCAGAATCTTGCCATAGAGACCTAGCCTTCTGTTGGTGAGCACACATAACCTCAGCTGAGATTTACCACAATTCCTGGGAAGTGCTGAGGGAAGAGCAGAAGAATCAAGAAATGTGCTTTTTGCTTACCGCTTACACTCTTTGGATATTTTGGAAAGTACCAGGCACACCTATCCTCCCAGGAAAAGTGCACAAGTGTCTGTTTTTAAAAAATACGATCTGCTTTTTAATCATTTAATATTGAGAGGTTTGGTTTCTCCCTTGTTTGAAATGAAGGTGTTCCCCTGTGGAAGGATTTTTATTCTGTCTTTGTGTGGTGATCATAACATGTGGCACTCCAGACAGCTATTCTGTTCAGAGCTGAAAAACACCAAGCATTTCCTTTAATACTACCAATAAACATTTCTGTTATTTTTCCCATAAAGTGGTACTCTAAGCATCGTGCCAGTTCTCCAACTGACAGATTCTTTTGGAGGCGAAAGAAAAGTATCAGTATTTACTGGTTACCATACGTATTTCCAAACAGTTTAAGAAGCACAAAGTCTTAAAATATTTATGTATGCACATCAGTTACAGTACTCTGCTACCATTTATTGGGCAGAACGACAAAATACATGTATCAGAGTTATGATTGCCGTGATAATTACTTGAGGGAATCACTCCATAATGAAAATTAAAAATAAAACCGTAGTATCATGTACAGTGATTAAATATTTGTGGGGTGATTTATGCTACAGTCATGAAGGTGGTTCATATTTTAAAATATTTTTATCCAGAAAATTAATGCCTTGCTGCAAAAAAAATGTTGATCATATTCTTACAATAACAGCTTTAGAAGTTGCAAAGGACAATGCTTCTCATGTACTCGCAGTCAATTTCCTGTCTTGCTCCTCCTATTACAAAGGATTCTCAGACAATAAACTCTCAAACTGCGACAAAAATAATCCGATAGCACTCCTGCATGCATTTACAGGGGGTGATAAAGGGGAACAGCAGAGCAAGAATCAAAGATCTTGGTTTGGGGGTCCTACCTCATAAGCATAGGCAGCCTTTGCCTACTTATTCATCAGACTAAAGATTTTCAGCAGAGCTGTGCTAGCCCCCTCAGCTACCGCTTCTGGGATGGCAGTAGCAGCTGTCTCTTACCATTATGCCCCGAGGAAGCAATGGCATTTGCCAGCGACTCCCTTTGTGTCTAACTCATTTCCTACATTCTCTTCTTTCATTTGCATAGTCAACTGGTCCTTACGCCTCAAGAAAATCAGGAGAGTATCTGAGGAATAAGTTGTTAGAAACGGAGTTCTTAAACATCGCACCAGGAGGTGCATGCACAGACCTCATTGTATTCCCAACAGGTCTGCCAGCTCATGAGAACATAACACACTAGAGAGAGAAGAGACTCACTGTGTTAACAGTTGAGAGTACCAGAATAAAAAAGGCAGCTCCCTCCCTCCCATCTCAGGAAATCATTGTGTAAATGCAGGAAAATATTCCTTTGAACCCACTTTCCATTGCAGTGCCTTTCTGGTGAACAGTACTTAGCCATGTCAGGAGTGCCAGAAAGAGTAGGACTTCAGTTATAATAGGCTGCCTGCATCTATTGTTCTTCCCTCCATCTGTCGTCTTCCTTTCACAGTAATTTAGCCTGCGGTTGTCCCAAAAGCATCAGTTAGAAATTAGTCAAAATAACCTGAAATCCTAGAAGAGGTTAGATCAGACACTTCACTGAACCTCTTCAGAATCAGGGCTTCACTGGTTTTAGTTCTCTGATGGATTTTCCCATCTGTGGTTAGCTGGGCTGCAATGGCATGCTGATGTCTTTGCCACCCAGGAGAAATCTGGCAAAGAGGTTTTCCAGGTAAGGGGCTATGTTGACATCAAGTACTCTGAACAACCAACAACTAGTAGTGTCTCAAAGGTGTCTCTGATAAACAACAGTCATCAAGACCGCCCCCAATTCTTTTTGACTAGCCGAGTGGATATTTGGTGAGCCTGACCTAGTTATATGTGGTGTTTGTGCCTTTCTTAGATGCATGCTGTTACTTGATGTACTGTGGTCTCATGATGTGAAGGCCTTTTTTTTTTTTTTTTTTTTCTAGTTTGGTTTTTTGTTTGTCTGATTTTACTTTTAATTTGGAAATTGCTGAAATTTTATAAGGGGAGCTGTTTTCATGACAGTTCAGCCCCAAGCAGTACCATCTCTGCTACTTGTACATCAAAAGCCGTAGGATTTTGGTACCAGGATTAAATCTGTTTTGACCTTGGCTATGGACCATAAAATATGACCATGGGCTTGAGTTAAGCTAGATTCACAATCTGAAAAACAAAGCCATGCAGCTACTTTTTAATTTACGCAAGTATTATTTGCTGTTACAAGGAGAGACTCCGCAATGTGTTTCACTGGGATTTCACTCGTCTTTATTGATGGCATTTCACTTAATTTGCTGCCATTTGAGAGCCCTACAGGCAAAGGGGAGAAGGGAAGAGTAAAGTAGGGGTAAAAAGGGGAGAGGGAATTGCCGGTATTAAAAAACAAAACAAAACAAAACCTGCCATCACGCTTGTGCCTGTGCAAACTCCATACATTAAAAAAAAAAATCTTTGTGGAGATAGCTATGAAGTGAAAGAATGCAGACATTCCCAAAGGGAGCACAGCCAGGATGTGTCCTAAAATGAGCATATTCCTACCGCAACGCAGAGGAGCTTTGAGATCTCCTCCCAGCTCTCTTAAAGCTGTGGTTACCCCTCCCCTCTCTCTTTGCAGTTGCACTGGGATTTGTAGGACTGCAGGACAGTGGCCAATGGTTTAAAATTTTACTCCTGATGAGGTGGTTGTTTTTTTGGTTGATTGGTTGTTTTTGGTTTTTTGGGGTTTTTTTGGGGGGGGGGGGGGGGGGGGGGG